>JAQFZW010000390.1:0-64380 GCA_034687055.1 Heteromurus nitidus
ATTTTGACACCCCATTCATTCCTTTTCTCGAAAAAAAAGTAGTGACAGGTTGTGCATTGTTTAAGGTAATTCGCCAGCAGTAATTATATAATGTCGCATAAAGTACATATGCATCCTACCACCTAATAATTTCACGTCGAGAATATCAACATCCATTGAGGATCATCAGTCCCTGAATTTCAAACTGCGACGCAGTATAAGAGTAATAAACGCGCGTGGCGAATGTAGTAAGAAATTTGTAGTACGTAATAACAGACTGTAATATCGCATGAGAAAGAATATTGTAGTTTTTACTGTCACGTTTATTTTGATCGTTGCTATATTTTTGTTCAGTTTATTGAGAAATAGAAGATTGTAATTTCATTTACAAGAAAATTCTTTTGTAATTTAAGTCGCCAATTTAACTTATGAAATCCTGTCACCACTGCTCAAATTTGTTGTTTTATAACAGTTAGCTATATGAAACGAATAAATCAAGCAATATACGCTATTCATATGAAAAGCCGACGTATGTTTGTATTATGGTCATGTATGTGTTCATTAGAATTCAAACGCCGTCCATTCGGTCTCCCATTTCTGGAAACTCTTCTGAGATCTGGAATACATCTGCAGCATATTTAATGAAGAGTTCTGGTTATGCCGTGTCTGCATGTGGCGAAAATTATTTTCTCTTTACATGCCCCTATTTACAAAAAACTCATGAAAAGAGGATGTTTTGCGGTTATACCAGTTACTGTTTGTAACTTCCTCTCATTAATAATCGGTGCAGATTTGCAGAAACGATGAGACTCTTCTTGTGGGCTTGGTTCTTTCCGAGAAATGATTCATGCATAGCTGTATATGTATGAATTCTTTCATTAACCACAATGGCAATATTGACTATAGTTCATTTGGAAGCTTCACAATTTATTATTTAAAATGAGAGTAATTGCTATTTTGTTAGGAATAGGATAGATGCATTGGTTAATGATGTGTATGCAGTGTACAGATACATGCGCAAAATAGTCAATCATGGATAATTAAATCCAATAAAAGGAAAACTGAGAATATTATATGCCATATAGTTTGTCACTAGTGGCATTGCCAGACACAAGTCCCCGGTCCAAGTAATTTACTAAAATGAGCAGTTCATTACTATTCAGTTGTTTAAGATATCTGCCCGTTATCCTATATCTAGTAGGTTCAGTAACAAGCAACCACCCATTTACGGTTATTAACCGTTGCTCGCAAACAATATGGGTTGGTACCTTCGGTGACGATGATATCCCAGCGGGAGGCTCCTTCAAGCTCGATCCCAATCAACAACAAAGCTTCACTGCAATTCAAGGCTGGACTTCCGGACGAATTTGGGGTAAAACGGGATGTGACGGCAATGGGAAGAATTGTGAAACTGGAGAAGCCCCCGAAGGTGGAAGGACGACATTGCAAGCCGTCACATTAGCTGAGTTTGGTTTGGACAAATGGCAAGGAATGGACTTCTACGACATCAGCGTCGTTGATGGCTTCAATGTTCCCATAAACATTCGTCCAACGGGAACAGTTGACGATCCTAATTGCCGTCTTCAGGGATGCAACTTCAACTTCGGAACGTGTCCCGAGCATTTCAAGGATTACGGAAGGAACGGTCAAATGGTAGCATGCAAGAGTGCATGCACAGCCACTCTACAACCCCAATATTGTTGTCCATCTCCACAAGTTCCAGAGAGCGAATGTCACCCATCAGAGTATTCGCAGATTTTCAAAAATCAGTGTCCCGATGCGTATACTTGGGCATATGATTACAAGGACAGTGATAGGAACTGCAGAGGCAATCCTGTTTCAGGATATGAGGTTACCTTCTGCGGTTAAAATGCATATGGAATATCGACCGTAATTTTTGTCACTTTGATTTTTGAAAAATTAAAACTTAAGAGTAAAATTTTGAAGTACTCGTTCAGAAGCAAAAGTTACTTCACGCAGACATTTATTTTAAACTGTACATTCTTTCTAAATCATTAAATCAATAAATAAATACAAGTGCTGTTGACTCATCATAAATTCTTCGACTGCATTACATCGCGTATACAAACAAGATTACTGGAAAAACTATATGTGCGATTTGCGGTTTATCAAGCGCGATAAATGTATGTAAATATTACTTTCGGTTGCGTTGATATTTATCACAGTATACACAGAACCTTAATGTATCCGACGTTAGGAAGGCGTTTGACGTTGTGTGGTTAAGTACAAATACCACATATTTTTATTTAAACATTTTATCGTTAAGATCGTACTACTGGACAACGTGAGTAGAGTAGTTCATTTTATAGTCTTTTTAATTGCAGTATCGTAGACCGCTTGCTTGCTTAATAGCTTGATATCGTGATCAATTCATTTTTATATATTTATAGCATTGTCACAATATAACTTTTTAGCGGATTGTATTAATTAAACTCTCGGACTGGGTACGTGTAAAATTTGATCTAGACCCTAAGTTATCCGCAGAATTAACATAACCTATGACTGGGGTTGAGCATGAGGATGAGGATGGCGAACTTCGTCTGGAGTAAGGGATTTTGTTTCGATCCACGTTAACATCCTCAGCAAGTCTAATAAGGTACTGATTGCAGCGATGTGTTAGAACTGTATCCAGAGAAGGAAATGGCGACATTACATAAAGACGACTTCTGCCTGTGTACTGAACAAGAGTGATGGAAATGCCTGGAGAACGAGAAAAACCGTTATATTTTAAGCTGCTTACATTGACAAAGGATAACATCATATAATCACAGGAAAATAATTGATAAAACTTACCAAAATCGCAAAGAGGAGGTAATGGCCAAAAAGTAAAATCATCTACCCATTCTCCATACAGTTGGCAAACAGGTAACATTTCATGACTTCTCAGAACATTCTCACATTGTAGATTTACGTAAGTGAACGATAGTGGCGAACATGACGCTATGCGTTTTTTAATTAAAAAGGCAAGATAACTAGGAAGAAAATACTTTGAATATCTAAATACATAATCCAACCCCAGCAATTTCCAGTCTGGATACTTTTGAATTCTCTCCTCCAGAATCTGTTAACGCAAATTAGGAACATGTAATCCTTAATGTGCACATATAGGCAAAATATCCTTTCAAAATGTGCATAAAAGTAACTCACTCTTAATTCTTGGAATGCCGATTTGGGATTACTCTTGACATCGCAAGGAATATTAACAGCTTTCAGCGCCGACGTACGATGGACCACACTCGTTGAGTTTCCAACAATGATACCGAGTTTTCTTGGATTCTGTATGTTAATCTACACAGACATTCAGAACAATACAATTTAATACATTCATTTTGCAGACAAAATTGTCTAATTGTGTATTAATGAGATCTGACTGGAAGCTATTTTGTACCTGTTGGTAGTAGTCATTTAAGGCATAAGAGCATGCCATCAGTACAACATTTTCTGGGGACAGCGTCCCTGATTTCAAGCAGATCTCGTCAACCAAGTCTCCATAAATTAGATCAGACCATGAGATATGTTTTCTATTCGGATTAGAATTTCGCTGCAGGCCCAATCGTTGGAAAGGGAGTCTACTCATGAAGCTCGCTAAAATGATCACAGGTATGGCCGTGCAGGCTTGAAGCTTTGTTAGGGCGTTCAGTGCGCACGTAGCAATTTTTGACCATACTTCGCATATAACAAGCTCCCAGCTACAAAGACAACGTTTGATGGCGTCTTTCGCATCAATCAGCAGTATTGACAATACAACAGTCTTTGAGTGAAATTCGAGCTGCTTCAGGCGTAAGTTCAGCCAAACTCTAAACCCATCTTGATGAGCCACCCATTTCTGAAAAAAGAAAAGGTCAGAGACATTTTATATATTATTTCTTCGTTGCTTATCGTCTTCTTCTTTTCCAAATCAATTATCTTTGTGTAATCATGTTTTCATCAGTGTGTATACCTCTTTGAAGCCTTCCAAAGCATATAACATTTTCGACATCAGCAAGTGTTGCAATTTCCTGTATTCAACAACGTTCCTTTTTAACTCCAAAGTGTTTTCGTCTTCCCTTATCTTATCATCAAAATTGACTGCCGTAGATGTCAAGAAAAGTTCACAAAGTGCCCTCTGAACTTCTCGATTTCTTATCAACGCCGCATGCATTCTAATGACTAGACATGTTTTCTCCCTGACGCCGTCATCTCGAGAGATATAAGGAACAATGTGGATTTTCCAGGGTGGCGAAGTACAATCCAATGGTTGTGATACACAATGGGAAACAAACTTCTGGAGCATAGACTTGTTGCTTGACCCCGTTCTATATTTATCCTTCAAAGGCTCATCGACAATCGGGCCAATTTGTTTCCTTGAAACTTCAACGATGTGCTTTTCTAACGTAAAGTCTTCACATGCCTCCCACAGCGTCATGCCAAGTTTAGAAACTTTTTGCAGTTTCAGAATATTTAAAAGCCGAGGATGGTCGGCAAAATGAATTTTGAATCTTTGTTGGAGCGTATTTGCATCCAGTTTTCCTTTCGTCCAAATGACAGAGTCGAGGATTCCAGACGACTCCTGAGAAAATGAGTAGCTGCAAAAAACACGACCATTATTACTTTCATGCAAAAAAAAACTTTCAACCATTAAATTGATATGAAATGTATTTTTTTGAAGTACAACGAACTTACGTAGTATTATCTTGTAGTTCAATTAAATTAGGATAAAGTCTCTGAATTAAAAGCAGTCTCAATCTTCGTACAATAAACAGACCTGAAAAAATAGTATAAAGCGTGGGTGTATTATCTGCATTATTGTAGTATGAAACTGAGCCAAAAATATTTTTTTTATCTTTATATTGCCCTATTTAAACAAAAGAATGAGTCTCACTTAAGCCACCTCTCACCTTAATTTCTCAACTAGACTCATTTTGTCATTTCAATGCTATTCATGGTGCAAATTTGACTCACCTATAATCAAAAGCATCCATAGCGAAGACGTGATTAGCAGAAGCATGAATCCACACACTTGATAGAAGGGATCTTTGCACCGGTTGGCAATTAGCACGACAGGCTCCACAATGTAATACTTTGCATAGCCTCGCAGGATTTGTAAGGCTCTTGCATGCGGCCCGTCATACTTTGCACTCCTGTACACAATAAAAGGTGAGGTGGACAGGTAGCTGCTGTCGTGAAGACTTTGGTGCTGACGGGATGCAGCTCCAAAGTTGACTGGTGTTGATGTTGCATGTTTTGAATCAGAAAGTCGCCCAGGGGTCAGAATGCTCCCTGAGCAGTAATTGGAATTCATAATCGACCTTTGCAACTCTTTATCTCCGAGGAAGTAAAACCGTAGAGCTTGGAGCTAGGCTTCTCAGCGAGAGCTTCGTGTTTGGATGATGATCCGTTACTTTGTTGATCCACATTGAAAAGGAAAGTTTGGTGCAAGGTGGTGTCCTTCGGGAAAAAAAGTTCGCCCTTACAAACTCTCCGTGTTAATACATCGCGATGAAATCCAGTTTCAGCTAACTTGTTCACCTGAAAAGGAAATGTAAAATGAAGCTGTTGAAAGAGTTGAATAGGATTTCATAATAAAAAAAATGTTTTGAAACAAAAACTTTTCTAACGCAGCTGAATCAACCAATAAAATGTGCATGTAGATAGTCGTAGAAACATGCATCATGGAGACCAACAATGAGATCATCCTTTGTTTAGGAAGCGTCGCTTCCGCTTACATTCCCTAACTTGGACAATGCTCGTTCAACGAACTTACAATAATAATTAGCTAATGCTGATGAGCTATTTACATAAGATTTCCAAACTTGATCACTTTTTTGTGATGGAAATCGTACCTTTTATGTCCATCGGTAATCTGTTGCATGATGATGCTGTTTTGCAATGCATGTGGAAAAACACCGAGTTATCTCAACTCAAATATATTATGCAGACAATTCACAGGTGCGTCAACGACTGAACCAAAAACCACAAAATGTGCATGGGTTATTTAGTTTTTTTCTATCAGGTAAAACCTTCAATTACCTTTTCGATACATTTACAAAGTCTTCAAGAAGACACGTATCCGTAATATATACAATCACAATATGTATATCCTTTTAATCTTTTCACCTAACACATGCAAAGAATATAGTTTGGTGTATGAGCACGTCAAAAATGACGTGGGGAAAATCTGAATGCTACACGTACCTTTTTAGAGCCTGAATTGGCGAATGATTTTTCCAGTAAGTTCTTGCTCAAACAGTTTGAGACAGATAAAATTCGTTGGGATCGAGCACAGATGTGGATCGGAATCGCTAATCGAATATGATAACATTAATGATGCTCAGGAGCAGACTATCAATATGACCAAAATCCAAAAATCTTCTCTGAATTCCACTTGCTAATGATAGTGCACGATCATCACGAAAAAGCGAATATATGTTTATTATGAGGATTATGAACTTTGCAATTTGCAATGTACTCAAATTGTAATCATATCATTTTTTATCACTCATTTCCACTTCCAATATAATGTGCAATCGTATCTGTGATTGCAAGCTGGAGCCTATAACTGTTCGTCATTTTCAAGGCACAAGTGATAATAAATTTACGTGATTTTTCTCTCTCTGATGATTCATGATGAAATATTTCCCAATCTTTCCAGCAGATGCATACGTGATATTTTTTGAAGTGATGTTGAAGAAGTAATGAACACGCACATTAAGTATGAGTAATTAGCCATGTTTTCACAAGACTTGCTGTTTTTAAAGCTTCCTGTTTTTCTATCACTTTTTTGTGAAGTTAAAACGGAAATTGAACTCTAAATATTTGTACATACACTTAAAGCACATCCTCTTTAGTTGATTGCTCCAGCTCCAAAAAATTTCCGCTCTTATTATTGCTACACGTAGTCTGCACTCACTAATCACTCTTCAAATAGAGCGCTGATGTTCACTCGGATGCTACGGGAATATAATGATTTACTATCGAACAAAATTCTATGAACTAAAACTATCATAATCATAATAATATAGGAAATTCATACAGCGCGTCATAACATAATCCTGCAAAATGCTATTGTGCAACGCAGACAGTGATGTCAACACGGCATATGCGCATCTCCATGAACCAAATAAAATCTTTATTGAGGTCTATAATACATGAATGTTAGCCTACCAAAATCCGAATGCCATTTTTATGATATTGCATAAAGCTGCTTATAATTCCATATGGAGGCATTGTCTTCGCTTCATTACAAGAAACAAGAAAGGTTGGATTCAGACGATTTATTGATGAAAAGCAAATTTGCCTGTTTGATACAATACAGGTAGAAAAGGATCTCAATTAATCTCACTTAACCACTCCTCTGACTATACCGTTTCTTATTTAATTGTTTTGTTCTTTTCGCATCCAAAAGTATTGGCATGTATGTATATGACCTGGGCAAATATATTCGCCATTCATTTAGGGAAAATGCTCATTCAGACCTAAACATAAATGAAAAACTGCGGAGAAAATAACCCACAGCCTTCACAAAAACTGGAAGGTTGCAAATCTCACATCAAAAGGTGCGTTGTGTGTGAATACTTCAAGATCGCCAGAGAATAATCGAGCATTTTATATAGTGTAGCGTCTGCGATCCGCGTCTTCAGGGATTATTACTGCTACAAGGTCAACCACGAATCAAGCAGCGCAGTAAATGTTGATCAACAAAAGTCAGAGAATCAGAGAACATGCAAGCAGTGTGTACAAATGGAATGAGGATCCAAAATACAAAACGTGTAATTGTGGTGGTATGCATGCATGAGCCGAGTTGAATTGAAGAGCAAGAAAATCCTTTGTTCTTTGTTCTCTGTTGTAGTCTCGTCAAACAGAAGTTTAAAAGCTGCATGCTGGAGTGTTTTTAAAGCATCTCTTCCTACGAATGAAGACGACCACAAAAACCATATCTTGCCTTGCCTCGTCTAAAATATTAACTACATACATATATATGCATTGCTTACAACTATTTCTATATACAAGGTTCATGTTATATGCTGCTATTTTGATGAGGTTAATATTTAAAATAAAATTTGACTCAAATCTATTGTACTCTGTTCATTAGTTAGTGTTAGCTTTTAAATAAAGTTGCAATGTCAGAAGATTTCAAGAGGTTTTAACTACATTGCTAGAAGGATAAATATTTTATGCTGACTTCAAGCCGACTTTATGCCTATATGCATGGGCTCATTTTCGTAAATCATAATCCTAAGTAATCTTAATATGTACACATGTGCTGAATACTTTTGATATTTCATACGTATAAATCCGCATGTATCAACATAATTCGAAAAGAATGAAAAGATTTTGTGTGTGAATATTTCGCTTGAGCGTGGAATTCGCTGTATTATTAAAAATCGTATTGCAACAATAAAATTTCCTTATATGCAACCTTCGACAATATTATCCTACACATAACGAATTTTTCATAGAACTACGTAGGAAGGTTCGAAAGACCATGTATTATTCAAGCAATCTAACTGAATAGCCAAAAACTTACAGTTAAATCAACGACGACGAGAAGACGGGCAGGAAATAAAGCATGAACTATACAGACACTTATCGTTAGTAGAATTGTAGCTTGAGGTCTCTTTGGCTTCACCCGTTTTTATTCGTTACCGTTAAAATTTTATATATGCATACACCAGACGCTCGTTCCACATAACGTTCCACTTTCACTATATTTGCACTATTTGTTTTTGCTGCCGAGGTAAACACTAATTTGTCAGTTAAAGGAAAACCAACAAATTCTGTTTCTCTCAGAATTCACTTTTCCAATATTTACGTCAGCATCTTATCAAAATGTCAGGAAATACTTAAACGTAATTAAATGGAGAACAATCTGCCTTCGGTGCGTTGTGTGAGAGATGAGAGATGACAAGACGCATTACAAGAACTAAACCCGACAAGGGTATTGACACGCGCTGTCATTGAATAACATTGAAAACTACCGTTCGATTGACCTTGATAAGAAATTCATTAGCTACACTACGAGCAACTAGTCTTAAAGCTGGACAACGAATGAACACATTTCATACGAATGTTCTTACGAAGCTTTACGGACATCAGCGAATTAACTGACACACGCTCCACGCAGTACTACATCGATGTATCTTGACTTGTAAACATGTATCCCGTCCAACCTTTACAAAACAATATGTCACTTTGGAAAGTGAAGTGACAGTTTCTCAACTCAAAGCTCAAATAGGGGAAGTTATGCTGGACTGGTGAGTGTATGACAAGAAAGGATAACAAACGACACCAACAATTCTCGTCAACATTTAAACCTTTTTACCTATGATTACGATCAGCCATCACGCTAATAGTTGGTGATATTCTAATGCTATATATGTCTGGAGAAAGTATATTACCATTACCACGCCTAAAAATGGGTCGAGTTTTTTTGCCAGTGTACTTTGGTATGGTATGTATCCTCCAAAAATATGATTTCACCATACACCATGTTTTTGCGTTTTACATATATGTAGTTACATAGGTCATTTCCAAAAATTACTCTTCATCATTATCTGGTCGCCTGTATATATTGAATTGACCTATAATATGTTGCAAAATCTCAAATGAGCAAAAACATTATCAGCTCGATAACTTGTAACTTTTGGGCTAAGATCAACTGAGCCTTTCCTAGCATTTAAAACAACCTCGGAGGTTCCAATATCTTACGATAACGCTTTTAGCGTTATCATTGCTTACTTGTGTGTGTGTATGTCAATAATCTGACTACGACTACATAGACAATTTTTATTGATAGATTAAATCCACTCAAATATTGAATCGTCAAAGCCAAAAGCAAAGTGAAACAATCCTGATGATCATTTTCTTCTGCTGCTACTGCTGAAATGAGGAATGAAAATTTTATTTTCTTGAACAGTCTTATAATAACCGTTCAAATTGTTTTATGATTTAAGGTTCTCTTCGATCATGGAGTTTAAAAGATAACCACGAAGTCCAGAGACGTTTAGAGTCTTGTTTGGAAGCTTTTTTGCCTTTTTTGCTGTTAGGCTTGTCAAACAAATAACTCAAGGTGGCCTAAAAGTTTCTAAATATAATTTATCATTAAACACATCCGTGTTTGATTAAATGTGTCATGTTCCTTTTTTAGCATTTTCCTCCTGTCCACATCACCAATGCAATAAAGTAGAATCGAAAGCGAGTTCCAATTCTAAATTGATGAGGGAGCGCACATAGTACACAATTGTACATTTTAAAGTTGCATGAATGATGATTTGAGAATTTTAGAAGCTGTGGCGAATGAGACAATCTAATTATAACTTTACCTAGGCATAATACATGTGTGGCATATTGGTGAAAGGAGTGGCTCCCAAGTCAATTTAACGATTTCAAATGAGCACGAAGCAGGATACTATCTGTTTGAACTGTTATCATTATAACCCATTCATTTGTGTAAGTATAGACTGTGAAATATGCTCCTTGTATGCTTATGCTTTGTGCCAATCTACTGCTACCATAAAACTTTCTACTGCCTTGAAGATGAGTTCATCCTGACACGGTGTACGATGTTTACCTGTGAATTCATGTCATGAATGTTCATGTATGTCCCTACCCAAATAAATTACCATTGTTTCTCTCTTTGAAAATATGCCAGCCAGAGCACAGGTAAAAGTTTGGTAAACAAAGCGTGCATGCAGCATTTCTGGTCTGTTTAGTGCAGGATACATTGAACTGTGCATATGTATATGATGTAGACTGTAGGTAGACGTATATTTTCGTCCCTTCCTTCCAAGTATCAAGCTGACACTATTCTACTTATCGTTATTATTACATTATCACCTCAAATGTGTTGTAATGTGCCACTGCCATGTTGAAGCTGGTCAAAGTGAACTTGCATGCTTAAATTAGTAAATTGTTTTTCCTCCTGCCTTTCATTAATTTATCGAAATAAATGGAGTTTCAGGATTAAGGATAAATAAAATATAGCATATAAATGTGATAGGGAAATTTCATATCACGAAGTCCGTGTACATAAAAGTGCTCATGTTTAAATGCAGGCGTTGAAAGATTTGTGCATATTTCTAGATATGTTATGCAACAAACGTGCATGTAAATCCGTAATGTTGAAGGTTGCCTACCATTTGCTAATAGAAGTAGACGTCGATTTTGGATAACGAGTTTATTGAACAGGAAAACTTATCTTCGCCGCTAACAGCACTTTTATATGCACTTTCCTTCCTTATTGAAAACTTTGGGAGATAATGGACTTTCAAGAAATTCCACACCTCATTTTTCTACACCCAAAATATAAAAGTTTTGCTTACGCATGCATTATTTTGTTGATGGAATATATATCGTATATAATAATGCACATAAGTCTGCAATACATGATGGTTGGGTTATAATAATGCTATTTAAGGTTTAACGGCTAATGACTTACCGTAATATGTTTCCAGAGTTCTGCTGGAATATTGGATATCCAATCAAATCAGCACACTTTCATGAAAAAAAGAACCTATCAGAAAGTGAAGACGAATTAGCTTCCGGTTCAAGATTTCGAATCCGCGGTATCCTCTTTGCGATAACTACCGAATCTGCTTTATAGTTTAAACTATTTAAACCTCAGACGAGTAACGTCCTAATATATCCTTCACATTCTAGAGTAAACCACCATTAACTACGCAATCCAGGGAAAAAGTTCATTTTTAAATATACTAAACGGATCCTTGTTTGCCTTTCCTCTGCAAACAACTGAATGAATGACAGGAGTATATTTTGTGTGTGTTTTATTTCATCAACCCTAAATATGCCGATAACGAACACATATATAAATAACACAAGCGAGGCTCTTTTAATTTCCTTTCAGTAAACTTTAACCGACATAACCAAACCAAACCACACAGGGAGAAACAACTCACATACATCCTCTTCGCGTGATGCAAACTCTACTGAAAGTAATAACTTCACTGTTGCACATTGCATATCAGCGAAATCAAACAAGTGTGAGTGTGAGGAGGAGATATATATCTACTTTCATGTTGCATTTCTACAGTTTTTCGTATTGTAATAGTAAAAGACTTGGGAAATAATAGCACACATTTCATACAGCACAGACTAATATATAATATAATCCTTATCATCATGGTCCCTTGTGTTATATACGGTAAGAATTTCACTTGAAAAATGCAGGAACACACATATTTCTCCTACTACGTGCATAGCGTCTTTAAAAGAAGCGACATGTCCTGAGGACAAGTAAGAAGTTGAGTCGCCTCCAACAAGAGGAATAAACTTCATTGTGTGCGCGTACTTCTTCTTCTTGCAACTCATTCATTGCAATGGCACTGCACATTCATTATTATGTTGCACCTTTTACCTTACTTACTACCAGCCTGCATGTAACACATTCTCCTTAAAGTAACATTTTTTGGCATTTCTCTTCTTCTTCGTAAAGTGGTTACCTTCTCCCCTTAGAAGGATACACGCACGTATTACTTTCTGAATATTATGAATACCTGTCCCTTCTCTCTCTCTCTCTGAAAGAATATATATATAAAAGTTGGAGCAAACCTGATCTTAAGAATATTTTTTTGAGTTTATACCTTTGACGAGTAACGATTGAAAGCTTAGACATGAGCAAACTTATCCGGTTGCACTCTATTCTCTTTGGCTACTAACCAAACCACAACTATGATTGTGAGCTTCTTTGTACCAAAACTTTTTCGACGCAACTTTTTACTAGTTCTGTAAATTCATGTTATATGATGTTACACATTCGTGTAAAAAACATCCATCCTTTTATGTACCTTTCTGCGCTAGAGTTAGAGACTCGTATTTGGAGGACGGAGGAGTATTACGTGGGGAGGCCAAGCCAAGTCAGACCTAAATATGAATACGTAATACTATTATTTAAGCTATATAGTTTTTAAAAAGTAGTCCTCAAAAATGCAATATTTTTTTGCAAGAGGAGAAAAGTGCATATGCATACCTAATCTATATAAGTAGACTTGTAGATGCGGATCATAATTTGTTTTTCACAAATTGTGGGTGCATGCGAATGAGTACATGTGCGTATCTCAATCGTATCACTAAAGGTCTATTATAGGTATCTTTAAGACTTTTAAATAAGGTGAAGGGATTGAACTTGTATTACTCTGATTAACAAATTGTTACTTACTTAAAAAAAGATTGTTTTATCCTCTATATAAAGTGCGATCTTGAGTCTTGACGTGAGTGAATCAAGTAGGCTACCTAATTCGTGTGTGCATATAAGCCTACTAAACCACCGTTAAAAACCATTGGCTTTTGTGCTTGTGGATTTCCTTGCTGCCTAGCTGCGATGTAAGTTTTATTAAGCTGTGCACAAACTACACCTAAAATATGAATGAGGATCACAGATCGTAAAAACACATTCAGATTGTAATCAGCGGTTTAGCTGTGATGTAGTGGCTATAGCTTATTGCCTGTAAGCTTCATCGTTACAGGTTATCACAAGGATTTGACTTTGACGATTTAGCTATAATTGGGTGCTTTATAAGCAGATTAGGCTTACTGAACATGTCCAAGTAGAACATATGAATAGGACGACAGTTTGTGAAGAGTTATAAATATGAATAACTTGCTGCACTTATACTGGTATTGGTGAGGATCATTACGTCCATTCATCTCACTCATTTCGTAGCTAATATTAAGGATATATATGGAACCCACTTGCATATTGTGTGACGACCTATGAATGAGTGCTGATGATGATGCGTATTTACGAAACAAAGCTCAATAATGGTTGATGTATGCCTGACACATTATATTTTCCATGTCTGTTTAAGCAAAAAATTATACGATTGGCCTATTTACAATTTCATCTGCTATTTGCTTCGCTCAAAGCCTTGGTTGCATTCCAGTAAAATGTGGATTGTAATTTGCGATGAAGGATTTGCTGTGATGCTTTTTATTGCGGTTCGTGTCCATGAATTGAAAGATCATAAATGAATAATTCTCGGGCTGAGAGATCATATTATATTGTCATCGATTTGTCATAATTTTTGGAAACGAGATCAGTGCCGTGCCATGTTCATTACGGGGAAATAAAGGTGTAAAAGTATGCGGAGCTAGGCTAACAATAAGTATCTCAGTCATACGAATTCCAACATATTCTCCAATTCGGTGCTTATTACATTTATTTAATCATGAGTTTTATATTACTAAAACTCAGAATTTTCGCCCGATTGCTGTAACTTTTACGAAAATTGTGTGAGATTGAGATTTCATTGCTTCTTTTGCGGTTCGTTTGCCGGCAGTACTATACATCCTCATCCCTAGTTCCGTTTCACACAAGTCTGCACACTGAATACGATATCCTCATCTCTATTAATATTAACAACAGCAGTGAAAAATTACCGTTACAATGCCCACTTTCGTCACGGCACGGTGTTTTATCACAAAATATGAACGCGTACATATATAGTCTGTGCATATTGCATGGTTCTACAGTATGCATGTACATCAGAATTCAAAATGACGGTCGGTTCCTTAAATGGACTACTGAGAACAAGTATATTTGTGGTTTGAAATATTTGAAATGTCTTAAAGAAAGTAGCGAAGCAGATTTTAATTTATGACGAACATGACATATAGTATAGCCCATTTTCCAAATCCAAACCACTTTCAGAAACCGAAACATGCATATTGTGTTCTACATACGTATTCCTCATGCATTCTAAAAATCTATTTGTGGATAATGTGAAATGTGAAGTCTAATTGTACGTTTTATAAATATAGTGACAACGCGACAAGCTTCCTCCTTCCAAGCCAGACAAACAATGCGAAACGTAGCCTTCAATCAAATCAAATTGCACTACAAATTGAAATCATGTACTTTCTTAGATTGATTTATGACGTTACCATATTCCTTTCATTCATGCTCGTTTTATCGCGGGTAAAATGTATTGCGGTTGTATGACACGTAAACATGAACTCGAGCCAGATATGTATGAAGTTCAAGTTAATTCAATTAACTATTATTTTAATAACTATTTTATAATGTCTAGTACATACTTATTGTTTTGTAGTAATTTTACATTTTCAGAGATGCTCTACACAGTTATGATATTCTCCACTTTTCCACCGGATTTGGTTTAATAAATTTGTTATTTTATTAAAGCGTTATGTTATTTGCATGTATATTTACCTAAACCTACATATTCAATTAGCTTTTACATGAATTCGCGAATATGCGTACCCAATGTTTGACGATCTCCCTGTGTAACATTCTACCTACATCTACACACATAAGTAAACAGTAAAACCTCATTCAAGGACATATCTGTATTGTAGACTCTGGACACTGTTGAGTTCCATCACTGGAGCCTCCTGCTGGAGTGTGGAGTGTTGGTTTTTATAAGTCGGTCGGTGTGTGTCCACTCCACAATGGTCCAGGAACATTGAGATGCACAGGTACAAAGTAAATGTGTGTACTGCTCACTCAATGTATGATATATGTTAATGGTGATCTTTTGTTATAAAAAATGATATCCTTGAATATTAAGCCACATAATGTATGCCAGCTGAAAATTTTACTGAGAGTCTGACAGCTATTCTTTTTCCACGTGTAAAAATTCAATAAATTTGATGGAGAAGTTGATACTAAATTTACTAAATTCGACATAATAGCAAAAATAAAAATACTTTGAAAAGGAGACGCAGGACTCGGATAATACCTTACGTTCTAAAAATCAACATGGATCTTTTGGAAAGCGTGAATTGGATATATGTGACAACTGCAATCATAGGCGTTGTTATTTGGAAGCAATTTTCATTATCCAAGAAGCAAAAAAAGCTGTGCGTTTCAGGAACTATTTAAGATACAGACATAGAACTATATCCACACGTATTTTCGGTATGAAATCTTATCGGATGATCTGAATTTCATTTTTTATTACCGTCTGCATGTAACTAGAGACAAATGGGCGGAGAAATCAATGAAAGGGAAAGTCATTCTGCATGGGATGTACGGAAGCAATAAAGTTTTGCCGTCCGCATCTCCGTTCGTGCTAAAACTGGAAACATATCTGAGATTTGCAAATATCCCTTATGAAGTGGACAAATCTGACTGGTGGGGCAAAAAAGGCAAAACCCCTTGGATATCTTATAATGGACAGCATATTGCAGACTCACAATTCATTGTCGAATTTTTGTCTCGGTAGGTGTAATGCGTGACATAATACATTTTTATAATACAATCAGAAAGTTTCATACAGAATTGTACAGTCTGGACAACCTTTTGGTTTGAAAATAGGGAGTTTGGAAAAGAAAGCCAGGCCAAGTACTCGGAGAAGGAACGCGCAGTCGCAACAATGGCACGAGTAATGATTGAAGAGCATGCATATTGGTCAGTAATTTTGAAAACGTTGTAAATCGAATATGAAGCGTTTTTCTGGAGAAATCTTCAGTGTGTAAATTTTTTGTAGGGCTGGAGTAATGTGGCGGTTCGCTTTCGGTGGAAAGGATACATTCGCACAAGTTATGAGCGGAGAAAAGACATTCGTCCAATGGCTAATTTTTACCATGATTGCTCCACAAATGAAGTCGATGGCGAGAGCGCAAGGTTTAGGACGACATTCCGAAGACGAGATCAAAGCATTGCTCATACAAGATCTCCGAGCTATTTCTTCCGTGTTGGGCGCTAACAAATTTCTTTTGGGGGATGAAATGTGTGAAGATGATTGCGCTGTATTTGCTGGATTAGCTAGTGCTGTTTTTATGCCAGACTCGCCTTTAAAAGCGGAACTTGATGGTAAATGACAGGTTATGTGTAAATATTCCATGAAAATTATTACGAAAATGAAATTTATCATGAAAATGTTTGACAGGTGAGTTTAGAAACTTAAAGGACTACTGCGTCAGAGTGCGGGACATCCTTTGGACAGACTGGGAAACAGCTATTAAGAATTCCTGAAATCTTAATTCTACATTGATTAATTTAATCTTTAACTTATCAAAGAAATAATCAAAACTCATTAAGAGAAATATATCTCTCTAATCAATGTCGAGCTGATCATGGGAATCTGCTTTTTCTTATCAAAAGTGGAGCCAGGAACATTAGATTCGAAATTTAGACCAACCTATGAAAAATATTAAACATAATCGTTAACTTAATTAACACAGGTACTTTTAATATATGTACAAACAAATGGTGCCCGTATAAATGCATAATTTCAATTACATTACCTCGCGTGCAACAATTGTCAGCATAGATAGCAAATCCTTCTTGTTCTTGTAAGCCAGCAATACTTTAACTAAGGACTGGACAAACCATGAGCCTTCAGTGGTATTTCTCCAGGAGTAATAACCTAAGTAAACGGAAATTAACAAATTATTCCATAAAATTATTTTACATTAAACTTTCTTTTCTTCACGTATTGTACGATACATACCAGGCACTGTACTGTAAACAACTAGAAAATCTGCACGATTTGGAACGACGTATGTTTTAGGACCTACTGGAAGGCTATCAACTTGCGTTCTCATCATCTTCGTTCCAGTGTCTAACTTGTCACCTCGACAAGCCTAAACGGTGACAAACGCAATACAAAATAACATAAAATACGCATGACTGGAAAAGTCTTTGTTCTCATTTTCATACTATTTATATATGCACTTTCGCACCTGGATAAAAAATATCTTTGGCTTTCCTGCCAGAGTAGGGCAAGCATCTGGAGTAAATGAATCCCACAGATCTTCCGGTTTGTAGTCTGAATCCTTGGAATATATTTTGTTTTGCTCCCCATGGGACAAAACCACTACCAGGAGGCAGTCATTGTTGGAATGATCTTCCTTTTTTACTGATTAAATTTTCATGAAAGAAATTCATGAATTACTTGAGGCATTTACTTTGAACTTTAATGTAGCATATCTTTGTTTCTATAAACGTTTGACTCACGCGACAGGATCTGTTCGAATATTTCAAGCCGCTTTAGATCACGATGAACAATTACATGAAAACCAAGCGCTGTCAGGCAGACTTGGAGACTTTGTTCATCCCTTTCAGTTCCATTTCGTGGGGATTGGCCATTTTCAAATTTCTGTTTGAATTAGATAACATAGTCGCTTAAACATTCTCAACAACTTGACGTATTACATTAACTAAACATATTAACTTGATGACTTGAAAATGGCGTTTACCGCATGGTTAAAAATCACAGCTTTACCACGCTTTGGGTGTCTCATATTATATATTTCAGAGTCTTTGTCGACAGGCATTGTAGCACTGGATTGTCCCACGAGGCTGGCTAAGAGGTCATCAGTCCTTTAATTGTGAACACAAATGTTTTGTGTCAACTACGTTTTTAATGATTTTAATATGATATCATAAAAAAAATAATTAATACCAGCTCTTTGCATCGCGCTCTGTTCGCCCTTCAGATTCTGCTGATTTCGCGGAGTCTGCTTGGTCCTTCCCGAGTTCTTTGTCTGCGTCGATAATACAAGTTGCAACCAATTTCTATAATTTAAGTACTAATTGATATTTACTAGTTTACTAAACGTAACACTTACTTACCAAGGTTTGGGTCATTGTTACTGGGTGGAGGGTGTGATATGAGAGCTTCACTCCTTGAATTATGAATATGTCTATGCGTTAGGAAATTTTCTGAACAATGATGCTACCAATAATTTTACATAAAGTCAATTGTCCATACCAGGTCTTTGGACCAGGTCGCCCTCCTGATTGTTGGGATCCTTGATTTTCTTGGTCTCTGTTCATATTGCAATTTGCAATCAATATTATTTCTGAAATCGAAATGTCTTCAGGAGTTCTTTGAAGTTTCGTGCAACGAGCAATACGTAAGTCAACTGACAAAACTCATTCTGTGAAAAACGGGTTTAAGAAGGAAATGATGACTGCAGTAGTGTGCTACTGTGAACAAATATGTGGGCTTGTCCAAATATGATAAAAATGATTATTTGTTTGAGCTCATCCATAAATATCTCATTTCACATTTGAGATATAAAACCTGTCATTCCCTTGTATAAAATTCCACAACGGAACACGTATCGCATAAGATTCGGCTATTCAATGTGTACATTTCGCCGTATACATTTATCCATGATAAGATTTATGCATGTTTTAGCAACACAAATATATTAAAGATAACGTATCTCATGCCTTTATAAAATATAGAACATATCGTGTAATCGTTGTAAATTTTTTTAATACTCTTGATTGTACTTAAACATCATGCATCCATACACACAAAAATTGCCATTATAGTTTGCCGTGGTCAAGAAAAGTATAAAAGTCCACACCTGAATGATTGTCTATGGAACGGCACCAAACCAACAAATTCAAACATTTAACTTTACATACTTGCTATAACTATACCTAAATTATTCTAGTTCTACCCACTTCTTTGTTAGAAACAATTGCATAACAGTACATAAGATCTGAAGAAATGGAAGAATTCATGGAATTGGATTTTATCCGGCATATTGCATCCGGGTTACCTTTGCATGCTGCAAGAAATGAACTCTTACAGGTAATACATTTGAGTCAGGAATTTTAACATGACAATTTTTAAACTAAGGTACTCTGGAATTTTGGTGTCAAATAAATCTCCCTCATAAGAGTATGGCATACATGAGGTATTTGCTTTTTCATATTTTGACCTTCATCTTTCGAGCGAGATTCATAGTTCAAGGCAACCTATAAATACAAAGGCATGTAATGGTTTTAATAGTTGGCAAAGCAAAAGTATCCAATGCAAAATATTATCAGTAAATGTAAGTAGTCATTAATTAGCGGAATACCTCACGGTTCACAAGTGTTAACATAGAAAGGACATCCTTGTAGGGTGCGAAAGCATTGAAAACCTTGCACAATGCTTGGATGAAGCAACCACCATTTCTACTATTCCTCCATGAAAAGAATCCTAAGGAGAGATACTTCATTGTAATTCTCAACAAGTCATTATTATCCATCGAAGCTGAAATGAAGTTTGATAGGAAGGAAGTGAACCATCAGAATACCAGAAAACGGAAGCGAAATGAATTTGGCCAAATAAACACATAACGGAAAATAAGGCATGCACTTCGTGATACCTTCACACGTGCTGTAAACAGTTAAAAAGTCGGCATGGTCTGGAATTCGATACGAGTACTCGTTTTGTGGACCGTCGACTTGAGTTCGAGATGCGCTCGCGTGCAAGAGAGTTCCGTTGTCGTATAAATCACCTCGACAAGCCTATAAACGCAATCATTACATTATTTAGACGTGAACCCTCTGAAAATTTAATTTCTTCCCTTCCAGCCTTCCACTGAGTTTTACTAGTTAAGGATATTAACGATACTTTCTAATATTTTAGTGAGTCAATGTCTGTATCTTCAAGGTACCTGAATAAAGAACATTTTCGGTTTCCCAGCTAAAGTTGAACACTTATCGGACGAAAACAAGTTAAACAACGAGGAGGGTTTGTACGTTATATCATAAGCGTGTAATTCATTTGCCTGGCCATGTGTCAGAACAAACACTACCAGACAATCATGTTGACTATGGTCCTCCGTAACGACTGCAAAAAATTAATTAGATAGTAGATTAGTTGTTATAAAGAAGAACCCGCGATATTAATAACAGTCGAAGTAATCATTTTACAAACTATCCAATAATACATAATACATACCTCCTTGTAAAGTTTTTACAATTTTGTCAAACTTTAAGTCGTCAAAAATAATCACGTCAAAGCCTAATCCCGTAAACGTAGATCGTATACTCTTCACATCGACTTCCGAACCATTTCTGTTAGTCAGTCCCTGCTGCTTGTCAAAGGTCTGAATAGATACATACAGAATTGGATAAACTTTATCGGCTCCATTCACTGTTTAAATTTAAATGCATTGCATACAAACATGTGTTTATTAAAACTTGCTTCAAATTGTGCCAAACTGACTTACCAAATGGTTAAAGATCACACATTTTCCTCGTCTTAAATGAGTCATATTGTACTTGTCATCATTAGCTTTACATGAAGCAGTTGGGCCAGGAGCTTCCTCAGCTTTCCTGGACTTTGTCCAGACATGCCTTCCCAAATAAAAGACAATCTATGCTTGTACTAAATTATTGATAATTATCGAAGAGGTATAGAGTAAATCATGATTTATATAATATCTAGGCTCATACCAGAACTTTTTAGAATCTGAGGCGCATTCACTCCCACCAGCGTCTGAACCAGAAGACCTGCTGCTCGACTGTTCCAGACTTCCTCCATTTTCTGTCCGATTCCCTTCAACTGGAGGAACTACAATGTCCCTCATGTCATAATCATTATTCCTGTTGCGACCATTTGAAAAATACTGATGATTGTAGTCAGAATCAGAATGTTCCTCCACGTCCATCACCGACGTCACACTTTGGTGGACTGGAATTGAGAAGTTGGAATGGCTGCCCTCCATTTCCCCTCCTTTTGTCCGTTTTGCTTAATAATTATGCCCACCGTTCGAACTGAAACGATACAACAATAAAAGTTAGGAAGTCGAAGTATTAAAAATAGCTTACGCTTAGCTATAACTGGACTGGAAAAATGGAATTATGAATTCCAGAGATTGTGTTGTGTAAACAACAATGACAAACCACAAACATTATGTGTTTACCCGGCATTTCGTTGAGGGTGAGAGTGAGACTGGACATCGGCTGTGAAGAGCAACAGGCTCTCTGGATTGGATAAGGACGGACGCACATGAACAAAGACGACGAGCGTCGTGCTGGATTCTTGAAAAATTGCTGGAATCTGGAGCATGTTTATGAAGAGGAAATGATTTTACGGAAGTACTTTTCCCATTTTCTATCTTGGGTGTATTTAAGTTTTGTGACGACTTCCACAAATATTTGAGTCATTTGTCACCAATTGCTATCTGACTTATAAAATTGGAATTTATCAAGCCTTATCTTATAAATGAAAAAAATGCTTTCAAAAGAGAAGCAAATGATGATAAAATAGGCTAGAATTGCTCTAGACACGTGTGTGCACTTTGGCAATTTAGTTAATTCCGATTTAGAACAAAAAATTACCTTTTGTGTTTTCAGGTTATCCATTTATTCATTGCTGCAGTTATATCAGAAAGTTATCAAGTTTAAACATGAAAAGTTTGTTTACGTTTTCCGAGAGTGAAGACAACGTAAGTTACCAATTGTATAAACTAGTTTTTTATGAGGTAAATGTTAATTATTGTTAACGCACAAACCTTGTGCGTGCGTGTCTGCAAACTTGTGTGCCAACATTAATATGCCTCCTCAGCATACCGAACATAGAAAATATATAATTAATTGATGTAATTAATGACAACTACATCACAGCAACTTATCGATTGCCTGAATATTGATTGCTAATTAATGTGATCCACAACACAATGCGATGACGAATAAAAGAGGCGCAAACAGGAAACGGGATGGGGGACCGTGGTATACTGCTAACCATATAGCGTCCGTAATTGTATGTAAGTTATATATTATAATATCAGAATATTTTAGTTAATTAGATTAATCAGCAATTTAGGACACGCTATATGGTATTTTAGGCATGTTCCTCTCTTTGTATAATATATGTTATGTAGTGATAGTGTGATACATACTTGATGATGGTGACCTACATATATATTTTGTATGCAGAGAAAAATCATGGATATACTTATCATGTGACATGCTCATCATTTATTATGTAGTTAAATATATTTGAAACAAATTTTAACCAGAATGGTGGCATCAGGATGCAGTTGCATTCAGGAGTATGCATGTAATGCTCATATTAATGGAGGTATGTTCGTTAATAATGTCCTCCAATGTGTATTCGCTTTCAACCCACCAATTATTATTACCAAACTAGCTTTCATATTTTATCAAATGCTTGATTTTGGTAGCTAAATATGTCATTTGTGTTCTGCTCGCTCAGTGATCGTGAGAATGAGAAATCTGATGAGTATATCGGTATTTCTGCGAGACGAAAACAATAGCTCGTATGCAATTGTATGCATTTATTCAACCGAATTGTGAAAGGAGTTTGAGCAAATGATTAAGTAGACAAATCATGCGTGTGATTTGACCCCATATATATGGGAAGGATCAGTATCAGTGCCACAAGTTTTGAAGTAGCATATTAGTTCCGTAGAATTATGCAAGGGAAATGCAAGGATATGCGGCACGTTTCGATAAATATTTTGTCAAATGAACATAATCCGCATCTGTCTACCTTCCTTTTGAGTGAATGCAATCATAATCAAGAAATCAGTGCGTGCACTTAGGCATATCCATTATGTGTGATGTGGTGGAGTGGATTATACTGAATGTCTGTTATTGTGGATTTCTTGTAAATTGGTTGGGGGTAATGTTTATACAGGGGATATATAGGAAACGCTTTTCTCAGCGTTGCAGCGATAAACAAACTTTTGACAATAAACAACTATAAAAACTTGTGCATGTAACTCTCTCAAAGAGTTTCGTATTGCATGTAAATCTAAAAAGGATGCCAAATACACCTGCATGGACGTCGTCGCTTCTTCATCTTCTCTGCAATGCACTGGCATATTGTTTACTTGACTGTGTAGCTAGTTATATTTTTTTATTGAAAATTGTATATTCGATTATCCATTATAATGCCGACAGCATATATGCATCTCATTCTGTTTGTAGACTTCTGCTAAAATATAGGTCGAATTTCATGTGCGATGATCCCAATGAAGTGGAAGTTATCAGGGGCTAGGATTCACATGTGCGCAAAATTGTTGTGAAATCAGATCAAAGCGATATGTGCCTATGCCGATGCAAGAACAGATTTTTGCTTCATGTCGCATACCCTGCATTTTTGGCACATTTCACTGTTGACAATACGCTCGTTCACACGCTCTGAAAGAAGGTGGTGAGTGTCAACTGTGCGTGATAGGTGATACTTTTGGAAGAAAACGACGCTAAAATTAGTTCATCGTTATTGTATTAACACTTTTCGAAAACGACATTGTGCAAGGTAGCATATTTCTGATATCAGCACATTTTCCGAATGTAGAAGATTTTTTCAAACAACTCGTTATCATTCCAGGCTAGGAGAACTCGATCCACACCCGTTCCTTGATGATCAAATAGGAGCATCATGTCAAAAAGTGTGCACATCCCTTATGCATCGCTTTTAATTCTGTCGCTGTTCGTAAGTTTCTATTTTATCTTAAAGAACCACTGTTGAAATGTATTCATACATTCTGAGGTCCTATGCATATAACACCTACTGGATACATGCACACATTTCTCTGAATGTCGGATTTATGTCTCGTAGTCCTCATTTTAACGGTATCTCTATTTTGCCTGCAGTTACTCATAAGTTTATGCGATTGCCAAAGGCCTTTAGACGCCAATGACGTGTACACCTTCTGTGGATTAGGAAGATCGCGTGGAGATATTTCAGCTTGCAAAGGATACTGCCCGGATAGTAATACCAAATGTTCGCTGGAAACTGGTGTTTGTAGCTGTACAAATGTGAAAGTACTTCATTTAGTTCATTATCTTAGTTTCGCCAGCAAAATGAAATATAATTATGCAAAATTTGATCATAGCTGCGCTTTATTTAAGCCGATTCAGTTCAGATGAAGGAGCAGAATCGAATGAATTAAATGACATCACTAATCGATGCAAACTAATATCTAATTTGTGCTTTTATAGACGATCGCGAGCGCTTCAGCTAATTTCAACTGCAAGGCTGCTCCGTCTAGAACTCGGTGTTCCAACGCCTGTAAAACGTATGCAGCTATTGAATCATTCCGACGAGGGGATTCACGAATATGCACGAGTAAATCTGATAATCGGAAAATGTGTTTTTGCATGCCACGAATAAAATAACAATTTTAAATGTTGTCGATAAAACCGATTTGCTTCAATATGGCGAGGATGCTAAAGGTGAATTTGAAAATTTCGAACTTAAGGAGTAGATCCTCATGCATTCATTTGTTCCATACAGGCGCACTTCATATGTGCAATCTTAAATTCCTCTCAACATCTGTAAAATGCTCGTCTTGTGATAATTTTTATCCAAATCAATAGGCGCACAATGATACACATTCAACCTATATCACTAAAGGATTCGACGATTCAGTCACAGAAGTAGTTGGAGACAACAAAGGGTTGATGTTTAAGTTCCGTCGAAACAAACCCAGACAGTTGCACCATTTTCTCTAATCATGCATTTCATCAAGTAGTCTTGTTCTGCCGATGGATAAATCGTGATCAATTAAGAAACTTTCAAAAAATGAGTGATTATGCATTTGGTCAAATAATATTTCGTAGTAACAAAATCAAAATGCACTTCAGCAGATAAATGTACACCAAGCACAATATATATTCACGTGTTCATGAACTAAATGAAAACAAAGGAAGACATCATTTTCTCATCAATTTTTTCAGAGCTCCACAAGGGCTATAAAAACAGAATTGATCATTTATATTTATTATGTATCTACTATGTGCGTAAGCTTTACACTTAAAAACGTCTGGTCTTCTCTATATAACCGTACAAATTAATATTGCCTCAGACCACAAAAGAAGTTGTTCAATCCCTACACAGATTTGAAATAAATAGACCAGTCTACATGATTTCGTATTAATATTTTTTTAGGTTACATCTTACCCAACAATGTTACAATGCAGTGTTTGCTACTATACTACACATACGTTTTGCATATTGTATTAGGGGTGTGTGTTACCCCACCTTAAGTTCTGTTTTACTGTGATAGTATAAATGCAAAATTCCAAGTACTTATTGCTTTGCGGTTTTTACAATTACAACACAACTCATAGAATTACACATATTATTATTCTCCTCCAGAAACTATAACACACTTTTATTTTATTATAGAACTTTCCTTTGAATCAAAGTTCTCCGTTTGAGTTCTCTTTCTTCTACTTTTAGACTATAATCTACACACAGAGATCAAAGTAATGGTAAAAAGTAAAAAATGTTCTCCTCTACAAATACCTAACATTTTAAGAATAAATGCAAGAACAAGTTTTTATATGTCTACGACATCCTGTAGAGATTGACGCTATTGACACAATATGTTTTTGATAACAATCATCCCTGAATGTGAATAGTGCTACACGGTACCAGATTTTATGCTACAAATTTACATTCTATCAGAATTACAGTTTTTTAATAGCAATGTTGAAAATATGGAACACGCTACATAACACGATAGATATTATATAACTTGTCTTGTTGCACTTGGATTTTTATTACTTTGTTCACATGATTTATTTATACTGATTGCACTATTGTAGGATCAAAATCCACTGACTATTTACGGACTGTATGATGTACTAGGATGCATGCAACTAATCGAAGTATTTATTAAGTAATATACGAGACCAACTCCTGCTTTCTCCACGATTCTGCTTATTATGTACAACTACTATGCAGTTATATAGTCTACGTAGCTATTATATAATATGTATCTAACAATTACGGAAAACAGTCGATGTAAATATGTATATACGTGTATAAAACTAAATACAAAATCGACAACAAATCAAAAAAGTAGAATAAAAATTGTATCTGATTCTCATACTAGAAATAATCTAACAACGATAGATATATAAATGCATCACTATAAAAACTATTGATTTTTTGCACGCCTCCACTTTCTCATTTTAAGTCTACACTCAAGCATAATATACAGAATAAAAATGAATTCACGCATTTAAAGTATAGAGACGAGGCATAATATCTCGTTCCTACTTTTCAACATGCTCACTACTAAATTGAATGTACAACACATAATATTTGAATTTTCTCATGAAAAATATTGGCGATTTTGAAATGACTGAGAGTGGCTACTATGATTAACTCAAGAAACTCTAGTTGTAGCAGCATTCTGCGCAAAGAGGACTCCTTGGTACATGATACCATTAATTTCCATTGACACGACAAGTGAGGTTTCTGAACTTCGGCCGTCACCCCTCGAATTGATCTTTATGTGAGCGCCTGAGTGCATGGCTGGAACTGCTCTGGCCACCGGTGTATCCGGGTCATCCAGTGCAATTCGTTTTGAAGGTGGTGCACTATGGTTGTGATTACGGTCGTGATGCTCGTTTCGTTCATGGCGCTCTCGATCTAGCCTCTTGCTGATCTCCTTCTCCGGCTATAATTTGAAACCACACAAATTGCAAATTGAAAAGTTTAGAAACATAATTGGAAGATAGAAATGTAAGGATTTTGAAATTCATAACATACCGTATAAATACTGGATCTGGGTGAAGTTGGAACGGTATTACTTTGCAGCAAAGGTACTTTAGGCGTGTGAGCGCCTTCTGAACTTCTTGTAGGAACTTCAAGATTCAAAGCCTCTTGTTGTGGAGGAACCTTTCCTGGCTCGGCTGGTGGAAGACCCACTGCTCCACCATACAAGTGATTCCATATTGTTAGACGTGACAGTTCTAACGCAGCGATAGCATCCCTTGCGTTTGGAGTGGATGCTTGTGTGGGTGGTGATGAGTTTGGACCTAAGAAACAGTTAAACACTTACCGTTAAAAACAAAGTTGTTACTATTGAGCTGACAATATCTTGGAAATCATTGGAAAGCCATATAAGCGACAAAAGCGACTCAAAATATTCTGTCAACAAGCTTACAACCAATTAAAGCTTTGAAGGGTTCTATAATTTCATGCTTTCAGGGAAAATGACGTATTCATTGTACCCCATCTTGGGTTATTTTCCCCTATTTCCTTCCTGCAAATCTTAATAAACTCTTTACTCAAAAATGTAAACAGTTTTATGTGTAACACATGTACGTGTGTGGGGATTGGGGATACCACCGCACCGGATAAACATACACGGTAATTTGCGGAGAACGAAAACAAAAATGAAACGCGTAATTGATGATATGGACGCAAACAAACCTATCAAATGCAAATAAACGTGAAGTGAAACATTTCGACATAATAATGAGCTTCAAGTGCAAATGCTTAACCGAATCGAGACGAAAAGCTTAAAATAGCGAATATGAAAACATGAGACGCGTCCCACTTGCGTGAAATTCGGTGAAAGTTTTGGTTAAAGTCTAACAAAATCACACGTCAAACTCAAATTTTTGTTTGCAAAGTAGCTACTACGTATTTGTGTTATACAATTACAAGGTAAATACATTTGTGTATTATGGCAATTCAAGATTCGGGAACAATGAAATGCCTTTCAGAAACGGCTGCTTTTTAACAATATATTATTCTGAGCATACAAATCGTGTAACAGCCATTTCATACAAGTGTGAAACTTGAATATCAGTTGAAATGAAAAACTATGAAAAGTTTATTTTTTCCGTGTGCGAGATATTTTTTTGCGAAACGCAATGAACAAAATGATATAAACTTATTTTTACGACACGAGAACATACATATAGATCGCCCAGTCCAACAGTTTCCTTTCTAGCAGCAGACATATTATTATTTTTTATTGATGGAGGGAAATGAGAATGTCGAGTTTACGAAAACGATTCACTGTTCACTCACTCAGAAGCATAAAATATTGCAAAAATACATATCAAACAAACAAAATAACAGTTCATTTCGTGCTGCCCCATATAAAAATGTGTAGCCATACATCACACATAACATTGAGTGCTGAATAAACCCCTTTCTTGCCTAAATTTTATTTTGCAAACAATGCCAACGCAAAAACAACCACAATGAAGTCTCCTATATGCTCAAGGCACAGAGTTTTTATATATATTTTTTCAGTTTTTCTCCCCTTTTGATTACCTTGGAATGGACTACGTTTTGAAGATTGGTGAATCGTTAACACAAGTCGAAATTACTGAGCATACATCATCACATTGCAATAATATGAAACCCTATGTCTAGTCGAAAACAGTAAAAATGTTGAATATGTAGCATGTAAGACCTGGAAAAAATCCCAGGTATAAGGTTAGCAAAGATATTATTACCAAAGAATAAAGAATTATATACAACTGCTATAAACAATCCGGAGACTGATACGAAAGAGTCAACATACATAAAAGCAAACTGCAAAAACCATCAACAACAACTTACTACGAATCATGGAATCAAGATTGAAATAAAAAGGGTTAATAAAAACTGAAAATTTCCCAGTCCGATCCTCCCTTTTTCCTTTTAATGGCTTCTGTTCGCAAGCAAATGACTCGTTTTTTTCACAAACGCAGCCATCAAAATAAAGTCATGCAAAAATACATTATATGACATACGATGCACACATTTGCAGAATGCAGACATTAGACATCGGTTGGTGTATGGAAATCGTTCCAGAGGGACACTTATACTATTGCAAAAAGTGTTACCAGAAAACATTTTTGCATGCATTTTATATATATCCTATCCTACAGTTGAGTCGTTGAGTGCGTTGTACCTTGTCTTCTATACTGACATAATAATTATTCACATAATTCCCCAGCATCGTAATTTGCTACGGAAAAGCAGTTTAGTATAGCGTTTAATGAGAGCTTACACCAACAAACAAAGCGAAATTAAGACAGAAATGCAGTAAATCTAGTGATTATAACTTAATGGAACGCAAAGAGGAGGAGATTGTGCAAGATCAGCCATCAAGATTAAAATACACAAGTAATAATCTTTTATATATTATACACAAGCAAGGAAAATTCAAGTTCCGGACATTGCGCTATCGTGCATAGGTATATCAATTAAGTCGACGGTGTAAAGGTGATTTAGCAAGACGAAGACGTTTCCACTTTTGAAAAAATATATTTAGTATAAAATTTACATGAACTTGGTTTTTGCCAAAAAATATTATAACAAAGGAAAGACATGAAACTCCTTGAAATGAAATTTGATGGTTGAAAAACATGCTGGAAAATTCGATTCGGGATTTTCCGGATGTACGTGCTCCACATGTTGCTAAACATTGGAAAATAATATTATGTACATCCTTCATTTCTCGATTAATTCGAAGGTTCATATTACCTATGTACACATATATAAATACGAAATCTCCCAACTCTCAACGGCAACTTATGTTTAGGAGAAATAAGAAAATTGTTCACATCTTGAGAAAAACTAAAAAGTATTCAATATGGCGTAGCCACAAAACCCCACTCGTAGTTCAGAGTAGAAGCTATAAAGGTTGTTGAAAAACATGCCTTCAAAATAAAGTCGTAAAACTGAAGTGAATGAGAGTCACGAAAGGAGATATCAAACTTTCTTCACAGCGGAGCGCATATAGCAAAATGAGAACACAACTTAGGTTTTAATAAGTATTTTCAAACATATATACGCAGTGCAAAATTGATACGAGCATACATACATGCCTACAGCATGAACATCTACTATGCACCCTTTTTCAGTAAAAACAACTTGTGAAATTACACACACTGTTTTTGCTGTGAGAAAAATTTAAAAAAACATGTCTACCTAAGGCAAATTCTCAGCCCATCTTCACAGAGTCTATTATACTATCTGTACTTTCCTTCAGGATTATATGAGCTTTTTAAAAGGACTATTACATTTTAGACAAAGGGATGACCAATTTGGTGATATAATACCAAATTCATGAATAAAGTGATACAAGTGCTCACGCTCTCATTGGTAAACTTTACGGCAAAGAAGTGACAAGCTATATATAATAAGCACGTCATGCGTTTGGAGTTTGGCTTTGGCATGAAAATGCTTTTGTAAAAAACAAAGGAAGTTTAAGACAAAACGAAAGCTTTGATAAGCAGCGATTACTTCAGACTTTTGGCTAAACTCATATAGCAAAACATGATAACAAAAATCTCAAACAAAAAATGTAAACTTACTTGCTGGATGCATCGAATTCGACGTGCCATTCCCATTCACCTGAGGTCTTCCGCCAACAAGACTGAGTGGCGATATCTGTCAAAACAAAAGATGAATGATTTTTGTTAAGAAAATGCTTACATGGACGCTTTCCAAATTTCTTTTTCCGAAAACCATATTGTGAGTGGAGTACAGTACGTATAGTATTCATCATCAATCAAACTCAATATTATGCTCCTCTGCACTGAAATCAGGTTGATTTTCCGATACAGTGTAAATATTATGCGTGTGTATGTGAAAGCTTATGCCTCTTCTGCATTGAAACCATATTGATGTACAATATGATGATGCTCCGTTTGCCAAACGATGAAGAAATATATGATCAATTAATCTTTTTAAAACAAACAATATCATCTCGGCTAAAAATAGTAATCAGGCTGGCACATTATCATCATCTGGAAACGGAGCATGGAAATATCCTTGCGTCAATGTTCGACTAGGTATATAATCCTAAGGGTTTCCACTTTCGAGAAACCTTTCATAATGAGATATTGATGATGACTAGCCACAAATAGTTTCACCGAAGGACAAATGTATAAAACTAGAGAAATTGTATTGCATCTCGCATATATACTCACCATCAAGGGACTTACCATCTCTGGGCCGTACGGACTGTAGGAAGCTCTTCTACCCTCGCGTCTATTCCCATCAATGGCTGCCTGTAATTCCGCAGGTGTACTCAACCGCCTTGTTTCGCACTCGTAGGGATACAGGTACTTCATATACCTGCAACGTCAAACCAAAACTTGTTAGTTAGTGAGAGTCTCGGATGTGATAAGCAAAAGCAAAAACACACGAAGAATGGCAGAAGTTTATGATAAAGCATCATTATTGAAATTGGGTAGACTCCAACGGAAGTTCTTAACGATATTTTTGTTTGAGTACTTTTACTAGCGTCCAATTCCTTTTCAATTGTAGAACTATTGAGAGGATATTATCGGACAGATCGTATTAAATGACAAGCATAAAAATAGGAAAATCCATCATTGTCAATTGGAAAACTAAAACTTATAGATTAATCAAAATCATATGAAGAAGTGGGGTACACCTAGCTCAGGGAGAAGCTGGTTAGATATCCAACCATGATGACACCAGTTCCACATGACCTGCTACCGGTCTTCCAAACATAAAAGTATGTGTGTAACATGTGAAATATGTGCATACGGGTGACGATCACATTAAAAATGCTCGAAAGATTCGAAGCACTCCATCTTTCCACCGGGAAGACGGTGCGACAAGCGTGCAGAATCGCTGATGACATGTAAATGCTCTCTAACAAGACAGATCGCACAAAACCATAAATACATGCTGCGTTGTGCACACAAAACCAGTGTCTCATTCGTTTGTAGCTGACGTTTTGTATATAAATTATATAAAACTTCATACGAAACACCAGAACATCTTCATTTCCGATCGAGTCGCATTATCAGTTGTTAACAACATGCATAAAAAAGACAACGGGTGGGAAGATAATATTTCTTATTCTTTCTCTATCTTCCATTTTTTGCTCTCTAATCATTGTCATATCACCATCATGATGAAAATGAATGGAGCAACACAATGTGATGTCGATGTGATGTGTGAGAGAGTTTCGGGGTTTTTGGAAGTATACGAATGTGAGTGCGCGTGATAAATATAGAATAATGACACGAGAATTTATTTATGCATCGCATCACACCCTATCAGGAAGAGAATAACACGGGAGCAAACAGCGCATGGAATATATGGGATGACGGCTAGGGCAAGCCCGGATTTTGACATATGTTCCACTACCAACCACCACAAAAATCTTTTTACATTTTTATATTGAACAAAATGTGGCTTCTTCTGTTCATCTATAAAAAGAATAATGATCAAGAAAAGACGTTCACACTAATGTAATGAAGGTTCAAGACACTCTTTCACATCATTTGTTTTCTGTACAGAAAGAATAGAGAGAGAGTGAAAACGACGTGAGGAAGTTCTCTCTCTCTCTGCCTGAGTGCAAGTGCGAATGTGAAGCCTTCAAAATGTTTTTTCTTCTTCCTCTTGTTTGATATCGCATTCTCCACTTCATACTCTGTACACATATGAAATGAATGATTACACTTTGAAAATGTATATATATCTGCTTATTACGTTTTTATATTATATTCACATCCACCATTAAACTAGTGACATGTGAAACGATAGTATAATAAAGTTCCATACAAGTTCCCTCTGAATTGGAGTCAGCTCTCTATAATGCATACAAACAAGCAGCCGGAGAATTAGGAAAACTTTCAAACATCTGACGATGAAAAACACATTTGGGCGCATCATCCCCAAGAAGACGAAGAAGAAGCGATGATCACACGATCCAAAAAATCAGAGCATCTCGCCAACCAACATCAACATGATGCCTGACAGTTTAGCACATAATGAATTCATGTAGCAATCGTCAGTGTCAGCGTCACGGTGAAAGATTTGAAATATTTTATTTAGACCTGATGCGGAGTCCCAGAGAAGAAGAAAAAATTCTCTTGAACATGTACATACCAAAAAAATTTACAAATATATATCATATTTGCCTTCAATATGCATGTCGGTTCCGCCGATGAGACGTCAGCTTATTAATAAAGTTTTGCACCTATAGACGGAGAGTGTCTATAAATATGAAAAGTTTGATAAAGAAAGAAGTGCGAAACATTAGCTCTTCACCCAAAATGTTGTGCTATTTCCCCTCTCTCTCTCTCTCTCTTCAGCTCCCAAAGGCACAAAATGTCTTGCCATAAACACTGGAGCTGCATGCTCTTGCTAAAATTTACACGCGTAATATATCTAACATCTGTAAACGAATGTAAATGTTATTACCCGTCATCTGTGTTATATCAGGTGTAAAACTTTGAGAGAGAAATTAAACAGGAAACGGAGCACATACATACAAGGCAGACATCGTCCATGGCGCATGTATGCATCTGTCGTATATCGTATTTTTTTTGAAAAAATTAACATATTAAAATGCTCTTCCTTTCCCGTGAAACCAATTTCTTGGATATTACTTTCATGCTGAATATATATCAAAAAAATACAAAACCGAGAAGGAGAACAAGTAAACTATTGAATGATGAATTGAGAGAAATAAGGATGTTTTAATAGAAACCACGTATAAAGTCATATAAAGTATACGAAACATGATTTTAATGTTAAAATAAAACCTCTTTTTATGACGGTTTACATGTCTGACGTGTTATAAAAGGAATTGATCATGTTATGGTTTGCTAATGTCTGTAGAGTATGGAGCTTTTCACTTTTGGAGGAGAACACTATGTATGCGTTCTTTCTTAAAAACCATGTACCTTTTCAAATGTGGAGACAAAAACAGAAGCATCCTTTGGTTATTTATAGTAGTGCCACACATCTCTCAGATATCCATTAAGCCTTCATCATATCACTCGTTTACTTGACTTCATCATCTACGTTTTAGATCCAGCCACTCACTGCACCACTTTATATCCCAACAATAGAAAAGGAATATATAGTCTCCCTCATGCTCCTGAACAAGCAAAGGAAAAAAATTTGGCGAAAGTTTATTTTACACTACGTGGCAAGGATCTTGAAATGATCGTTAGCTCGGACTGTGACAGCAAGTAATGGATTTGGGACTATTTTCGTCACTTCATCCGCTTTGTATGTAATCAAGTAATCATACAGACAGGCATTATGTAAACAAGTTAGTCAACGAGATCGAATGTTCATAATTGGTGTGTAATACATATACTTTCAGATTAATATGCGTAAATTAATAGAAAAACTCTTCCTTGGATGCTTATGAAACCACCACAGGGTTCCTCAATGTAAACAGTTGTTTTTCAACCCTCATTATCTCGTCACCAGTTTTTCTGAACAACTTCGCTTCATCCAAGCGCATGCTTAAATTCGATCGGAACTCATGAGAAACTAGACCAGATAATATTTGTGTTTGGTAATTTTTAGCTTGGGGTACGACACCGTTAGGAACGGACATCACACCGAAAAAATATTGCAAGAAAGTAAAGCAAAGGATGTGCTTTACGTGCCCTTATAACCCGAAACTAATGATTATAATTGAGGTACATGGGAAACACGAAATGGCGATTTAACACAAATCAATAATTAGGTCAATCATTTTTGCTGCGTCAAACACTTGTTTTAAGGGGAACGGCGTACAAAAATGCATGCTCATATCCGTGAACACATAGAAGCGATAAACGCTAAAGCGTTTCCAAAATTGGGCTATAATGAAGGTAAAAGCATAAATAATCGGTGACAGTGACTCGACACGTGTCTCATTTAACAATGACTTTTCTCACTTAATTCGCCTTTCATTGCCCTGCTGCCATCTTTATTACTTCTTCCTTTCTACTAAAAACTAAGGAGGAAAGTGACTGATAAGCATCGCCATCAAGACAAGTTGCGCATGACATGAGAAAACAACCATCTTCCTTCGGCTGCTGAAGAAGTTCACCCTTTCTGTTTCCCAACTCCATTAGAATACTTATAACACCTTCAAAACTCCAGCATAATCTTATGGTCTTATCTTGTAATAATATCCAGAGAACATATATCTACGATCACACATTTTCTCCTTCTGGACTGTTAACTAAACGCACGTATAAACATGTCAAGAGCATGTTAGCGAGTAAAAAAGGTGGAGGATAAAAGTAAAAGTACTCAAAAAGACGAGAAGGAAACGTAATAACAAGTATCAAGTATCAGGATATAGTTTAGATATATAGAAAAAGTCTTGTTGATTACTTACTGCGTTCGAAGAGTAAACGCTGCCGATGTGATTGAGGATGGAAGACGTAGGCCTTTGATGATCTCTTGCCACAATTTCTTATTAATAACATCGACAAGACCGCCACGGGCAATGACCAGATTGTACAGTTCATACAGGTCCAGCACCTGTTTCGCCATGATTGGTAACCGGTTGATCGGCGTCCCTATGAAAATTGGTACAATAAATTCAATCTTTTAATGGATAATCGTAAAAGATAACAGATTTAGTGGATGTACACGCTTAAGTGATTTTTCCTATTTCACTTTTATGTATATACCCTCACCGTGGAAAAAACCGCAGTGGCTACGTGTCTTCAATTACAAGAATTATTTCAATGAAATTCTTATGCATGTTCGTGCACCAACTCTTAAATCAATACTTGCGTACATTCTCTTCCTTCTCGCTGATCAAAATCACGACAAGAAACACTTTATTGGATGTCAAAAGAGGCGATTAAATCGCATAAACTCGTCGTATCGTAAAAAAATACGTTCGACTCACCGACACATTAAAACATTTTCTACCGATGTAAAAGTAGTATGCGAATAAGCCATGGTTTAACACTAAACACCCACAATTTTCTTCCAAAGCATGTGGAAAACATTTACAACAGATAAAGAGATAAAGAACCTTAGGTTGCATTCATCACATTACAAAATCCATATTAGTAACTATGTACTGGTGTACGACGATGATCATGCAAAGATGTTTAGATTTTTTATATTATTATTATTTTATTGTGAGATGAGTTGCTCGAGGATCTCAATCCTATCCAATCCAGTCACCGAGACCAGAGAGGTATTTTTTTCAATTCAGCAGGCCCACCTTTTATTAAATCTTTATTAGCCTGTTTGAGCAAAAAGAAAATCGTGGAATCACAAGCAGGCCGGCTGTTGTTCGTGTGGTGCGTGTTCAATATTTTATTCTCAATTTATCCCTTCCCATCTCATTGGAAATCTATAAACATACATCCTCGATCACGATCAATATTATCACGGCACAAGAGCAAATCGAAATTACTTAATCGTAAATAACTTATGTGAGCTGGCTGACTTTAAATGCTAAATCAAAAAAATTTTATACTTCAAACACAATACAGATGGGTGCCCATTACTTGGATGGGGTGGTGGATAAAAGAGGTAACAGGGATCAAGACGATCGGCCCTTATTATTAGAGATCATGGGTATAATAAGGGAAAACTTTCAATTATATGTTGAACGTTGAAGTATAATAATCTTGTGATCTCCGAGGGTCGGTAACACACAATGATTACTGGCTTGATACATGGCATGATGGACTTCCATAAAAAGTACGGCACCTTTATATCAGTGTCAGACGCAGGTAAATAGGCATAATTTATTCACAGGGATTGCATTTCCCTGTGGCTGCTCTGCACAAAACTTGTACAGGACGAGGAATAATAAGGAAATCAACGGAAACAATTCAATAAGTGCGATACATATTTATATGATTGTGAGTGTATATAACATCCTTTTTGGTCTCTATCTGATTTTTTCAAATACATTGAATTCCTCATGTGTACTAACTATGGGATGATGTCGATTTCTAATAATTACGTGTGAAACACAAGGGGAAATCATGATTCGAAGGGCAAACATTTCCCTGTTCTTGCCCATTGCTTATATGCTCATTAAAGTCCACTCCATCCCTAAATGTGCATCATTTGTTCAAAAAATCCATCATCGTTCAAGGAACAGTTGTTTCAATCTTTCAACAAATTCCAGAAAGACGAAAAACCTCATTAAGTGATTTACTCCCAGTAGAGTACGAGTCTTCTCCAATAATGCATTCTAACATGGGCGAGGAAGCAAACGTGAAAAGGAAGACAACGAAGCATTCCATTCAACATCATTCATTTCGTGATATGGATCGGTGAATTCGGTAAATGCACAATGAAAATGACTTCACTTAAATGATACGCCGTCCATATATACACATACACACGTAAAAATTGTGGGCTTCGCTTTTAAAACAAATTTCTTGGAATTACATCCGTCCTATCAACATTATCACAGCCAAATCGTCCCCTTTCTCAACTATATCTTTGTTTTATTAGGGAAAAAACGAAGGAAAATGTGCGTCCATATTTAGGAGTTTCGACGATTCCCGACATAATGTACTTTTTCTAGATCAAAACGATATACTGCGTTCCATTCGTTATAGATAAAAGTGTAAGTTGAGAAAATGGAAAAGAAACATTAACATATTTATACTCATAATATGCATAAAGGCATACACATATTGACATAGGTTATATATCCTTTTTTCATTTTAAACCAAGTATTTTTTCCTTCGAAATCTGTGCATCTGGACCGGAAACACAATTTTTTGGGTCGAAAGCCTCCAGAGTTTTTACCCCAAAAAGTCAACTTCTCGCTGAACATATGTACTTGAATAATATGCATATACATTTGTCTTGGGTGTATAGTGTATATGTAGTGTACAGTCAATAGTCTTTACATTGACAGTGAATAAATGACATTCTCTAGTATCTTCGTATCGTAAAATGGTATGAATTACTGAAAAAGGCATAAAAATTCTATATCCTTCCTCCGTCTCTCTCTCTCCTCCACGCTCATCTTCCTCGACACACGTTTCTATTTAGGATGTTATTACTGAGATGAGATTCGCATGTGTTACTTGCAACTTAAAAACATTAATTTTGTGTCCAAATAACTCTCACATTGCTATATGCTTCCTTCCTTCCTTTTTCTCAATGCCACGCATATTACAAGACGCACGAATATAGGCATAAGAAGTTTAGCTCTGGAACGAGCTCCTTTCCTCACCGCTCTCCTACACCTTTAGACGTAATATAGAACACATTCAAATTTATCTCCGCTACTCATCTCCTCAAATGTGACATGGAACAACCAAAAATAAGAGAGCTACCAAAAAAATGCTGCTCGTATACGAGCGCCTCGATAAGAAAACAGAAAAAAACACAACTCTTGTCCTCGACAACATAACCCAGCTTAATGCCAGGCGGTCTACCCTGCGCCAACATAAATGTTCATAAGGTATAATGTACGTAAGTTGTATTGAAAGTGTCTCTACAAATAAATCTCTACCCGTTACATTAACCCTTGTACTATATGCGTATTCAACAGCTAAAAGAAATGAATGTGTGCACATTTTCCACACTTTCTATTTCTTCTTTGATAGCCGTGCAGAGAGGAGCAGGAAACGTGTAGGAAGGAGAGAAAAGGCTTATAATACATTTATCGTTGAGCATTTCTTGACTTGAACAAGGATTGGAAACCTTTTCGTTTCGTACTGGAAAATATACGCATCTTGTAAAAGTGTGACGTAGACATGGACTCTATTTTTACACTGGTTCAAATCGAAAATGAATACGCACCGTTACGATAATCTTGAATCCCATTGCACCCAACCATCCCAAATTTTGTTTTCGTCTTCTTCTCTTTCAAATACACAGTTTCTTACTTAAGTCAAGATCTGCCATCCTTCGTAAAGTGCCAACAGCCTTGATATGCTATGCCTTGTCGTCTTTCCTCCCCTTGTCTTCTTATTTCCAGAAATTGGTAAACGGAGAAAAACATATCTAGTTTGCCTTTTTTTGTTTTGTCCCGTTTCATCAGGTTTAAAATTAAAAAAATTTACCATCCCCAATCCCTACGCACAACACCCAGCCAGAACAACAAGCTCTCCGTCTGACTTCTTCAGTGTCAAGTTTTCTTGAAAAAAACTGTCATTAAGAAACACATGGAATGGAATCAATCATGTCGATATTACAAAAAAATTGGGGAAGTCAATGGAGAACCCTCATTAGGAATATATATAGAAGTGAATCTAATATATAATGCAGATATATCCCGGGTTGATAATATATGTAAACTCTGGTTGAAAAGGAACATCTCGAAAATGGTTGACTAGGATCGAGGAACATTTGGAAAATCCCTAATTTTAATGGCATTTCCTTCAACCACGAAAACAACTCAAGCTTTTCATTGCAAGGACGGAAGCGGGTTCTAGTACGTCCTATCTTGCACATTCTTCCATATTCCGAGAAAAACCGTAGTTTATGCCTTCAAAATGAAGGACATAAAATCAAAGTGGATTCAATTTTCTCCGGATTTCAATCGCCCTTTGCATTGAACACGGCTAACCTTAGCACATCTTTTATATTTGTTTGGAGAAGGAAACAGCAAATCTCATTTACGGATTACGTACATCACAGCTGCTCAATTTTTTATGGCTTTTCTCAGCATTTTTTTCTGTCTTCCCAATTTGTGATCAACTTGTAAAGAGAAATGTTAGGTTTTACTCTTTATATGTGTATCCACAAACGTGACACGACACACTAAAAAATCCATTCCATATATCTGCAGAATGAAAACGAAAAAACCTACTGAAAAATTTGCATTGGTAAATTTGTATTCTGGTTTTATACAACTCCCAACATTTCATTAAATTAGCTGAAATCAAATGTGCAAAGCAATTAATTACTGAACAATGTAACTCTGGCTCAACCAAAAGGATTAAAAAAATCGTTTGAGGTCGAACCGAAAGTAAAAAAACTGCATTTGAAAAAGAACGTTTGATTTTACCTACATACCAAAGGCATGTATAGATTTCGGGATTACCAGAACAAAAAAACAAAATCATTTCATTTCAAAAGAGAAATCGAGTGTATTCCTATATAATTCTTATTATTTAGAAAATCACCCTGAATCATTTCAAAAGATTTACCTATCACATCTGAACTAGTCTTAAGAAAGAATGGATCACATCTCGGGCCTATTAAAGTAGCTCCAGCATTAAAGAAAGCGTATAAGAATGGCAATGGCAATCCTTGATTTATGAGATAGTCCCATCCAAGTGAAACCCACCCTAATTTATGATCTATATACTCGGCAAGCATACTTCTTCGTTTTCTCCTTCATTGTCTTCTTTATAACAAGGATGATAAAAAATCACATTAAAACGAATGTTGCCTCTTTTCGTTAATTCTTCGGCTCATTTCATCCTTCTCCTTTCCCTTTGACTGCATATATAAGCATGCACACGCATTCTTGCGAGTAATAGCGAAAGATACATACAATACATATGCATGACTTCATGAAATGTACAGGACTCTTCTCATTCCTCATCAAGAGCAGTAGGTATTATGATTATTATTATTATTACTATTTTACATTCACATCTTTTCTTGCTTCGCTCATCTCAATCTCGCCAAGGAACACGAATCGGAAAAAAACTTATTTGATTGTGTAGGCATATGAATTTACACACAGAGCTTGTTCTCATCTTTGCATCGTGAAATGACGATGAGAAATGCTCAAAATGAGAGTTACACACACAAAAAGTGAACATAAAACTAAATATCTCTGCATTCATAACCCTAGCTTAACTTGTCTCTATATCATGATATGATGATGATGCTACCTACTTACATGATCCCAAACAAGTAAAAAAGTCAGGATAGTAAATGAACTCTAGTTTCTTTCCCTTTAATTCTTACCCAATACAGAATAACTATACCCTTCCTAAATGTTATCCAATAAAGAGTCGTTATGAAATTTTGCTTTGTGTCTTACTGAAAAACATTTTTTTCCTACTTCTCGGAAGTATAAAACTTCGTTTTTCATCCTTCATCAGCGAACAAACTACTCATTTTATTCTCTTGACGAGAAAGCAGGACAGCAGACGTGAACACGGTGCAAAGTTTTCTTCTTCTCTTTATGCCACTCCGCCACCCACCCACCCATCACGGATCACGTTTTACTCTTTCATAGTATTCCTTCACATAGTGGAGCTCATTGGGGATGTGTGATAACACATAAAACACAATCGTTCCCTTTCTCCATCTTTCTGATAAGAGAGAAGCTAGAGTTGTAAAACTCTAATTTTTTTGCCAGATTTGGAAATTAAATCCTTTTTCAGTAAAAATGAGTGTTGTAATAAATTTGGAAGATGACATGACGTACATTATATAGTTTCTTCAACTATACAATGAGGACAACGACCATAGTTTTCATCATTTCTCTTGTCGTCACAATTTACTGTCATTTTCAAAAATTTGTGAAACAAGAAAATTTTTACTGCCAGAGTATGAAAGTTGTCTGTCCAGAGACCCATTTAGCCATTGCTGGGAAGACACTTCATATCATTTCAGTAAATAAGCAAAAAAAAGAAGAGTTTTGTATCATCTCCACTTATTGTACAGCACATATATGAATGTGAATTAAGTAGGTACATAAAAATACGCATAATATGAAAAAGCAGTTGTGCGTAGTGTCACTACTTGTTCGAAGTATATGGTTTCTGGAGTAAAAAAAATTCTCCGTTGTTGTATACTTTGATGTCTCATAGGATGACGCAATAAAGCCTTACTGTCCTTAATAACTGGCTTGTCCCTTCGTGTTTTTATGTTTTCATTTTCTCAACTCGGAGCTCAGCATGATCTCAGCTCATAAAAATTTCAACTCTTTTATATTTGAAAAGTTCCTCAGAGGAAGTATAACTTGATGTATACTAAGTGATTGTGAAGTAAGCAAACTATATGAATATTAACAGAATCTTTTTATGGCAAAATGTCTACATACAATGAATATGGCAAGGCAAATATTTCCCACAACTCTAGAATACCACGCTTCATGTTCCAGTCCTCATTCAAATATCTTTGAATTGAGTCATTCCCAAAGTCAGAGGTTGACAGGTGAGTGGAAACTTATTGAGAACATAACGATAAAGATATTTACTTGCTCTTCATCCTCATACATTCAAGCTAAATTCTTTTCCCTAAATATTTAGAGGGCATCAAAATCATCGCGTCGCTGTGAGAAAAATTCATACCATCACAGTGATTTAGTTAGATTACTTACTAACTTATGCATATTGTAAATTGTGAAATTATTATTCGCCCACCAGCAACCTCATCAACAATCCAACAAACTTTTCATTCGATATAAGCTTCACCGAAAGTCATAACAAGTTTTTTGAGCATTATCATATCACATCACCTCGCGGCACATGGTGTCGTCATCAACATCGTAGCGAGGATCTGACTGGCAATAAAAATAAAACCGCTTGAGATTAACTATATTCTTTATTTGTATGCACAACCGCTCCCTTATATAGTTATGATCCATGTCATTGTAACACTGTGAGAATCATACATTACCCTCCTCCAAGACACGAAATCAACATTTATTGTTCAAGCTGTTATATACGAATAACATATCACTTCGCCGTAGATTTTTGCGTTGGATTTTGGATTACCGCAAGCCTTTCTCTTTGATAAGCATATAAGCATGTAAAAGTGTGTACCACACCCTCATCCGGGGCGGTACGTTGTTAATCACAATAAGAAGCCAATCTGAGGCAGAGGAGGAGGAGAGTTTTGGCATAATGTTCTTTGATTACATGGACAATAAAAGATTGCTTCAGGTGAACATAATAGAATGATTAAAACAAAAAGCCGAATGTGTGTATTACGAAACATATTATGCGGCACGACCCACGATTGTGTTGCTCTTGCACAGAACTATCATCATACGCTCTCTCGCAACACTGCTCTGCGCCGAGAAGTTCAGCAGTATTTCCTATTTGTCCTGGCACATAGCTCACGTTATCTCTTGTATCCACCCATCCATATAAAACACACGTCATGTACGATCGGATAAATGCATGGTGAACATGCCTGTATCATAATAAAATATTTTATATATATATCCTACATGTTAGAAGTAGGAGCGAAAAAAATTGGCCAATAAAGTCTTATTATTCAAGAGCACAACTTGCGGTGTGTCTCCTGCAGTAAGACAGATGTGAGCTAGTCTCTTTATTGGATTCAATTCGTAGAAAAAAATCAAGGGATTTCACATGTTTGAAAAGAACGGAAGTGAGTAGTCGATTATGAGAAAAAGACTTGTTGTTCTGTAAAACACGCATTGATATAGTATATGATGAAGCAATAGACGAGAAGTTTCCCGTTTCTTCTCGTGCAGCGAGAGAGCGAGACTCTGTCATGGAAAGGTGACTTTGCTTCACATAATTCGGCAAGTAATCATCAAAGGATAGATTCTTAACTAACGATTTCTACGAAATCCTATAAAATCGTTTCATGAAACATCATTCAAAGGCAAATCTGTATTGCTCAGCTCAGCTTGCCTGACTTTCCTATATGGACTTTAAGTAATGGTTTAGCTTAATGGTGTATGTTGTGCACATGTCCAGTAATAACTACAAATGATAATAACTACGTCTTGCCATATGCCAGCAGACGCAAACCAACTCAACTCACGGAGTTTGGCGTTACGTCTGAGATGAATGCGTGTCTCAATGAATTTGTTCTCTTCTTCTCTGACAGTTCGAGAGAGAGTGTGTGTATTGAGTAGCCGACAACAAGGATGAAGCGAATGGCCTCACACACAACGACAAGACACAAAAGCACAATAGCTAAACATTGCGTAATCGCATGCCCCTTCTATTCTTCTCCAATGGCCATGGGCCAAGCCCTTTATTGATCTCACAATGAACATTATGTGCCGAGTGGAAGACTTTTTTTCAGGAAAATATCACGCAAAAGACGAATTTCTCCAGAAAACATCCTCGTTCACAGCAAGCTCATTTTATGAATTTTTCATCTCATTTGTGAAAACTATTGAGAACTCAAACAATGCATTACTTAAATCTTAGTATTTGTATTAGTAGTTTGTGATTTTATCTAAAAGAGATCACAAATTTTTACAGCAAACTGCTAATGCAAGCAAAGACGATGGTCAGGATTACTTCTGCTTTATTTTGATGATGCCCAAAAACCCTATTCCAACGAGAGAGAGGAAACTTCCATAAAATTTAATGGAATGTAAAGGTGCACAAGCAAAAGTACATAAAAAAGAGTTCCAAAAATCATTCAAATAAATCACAATCTCCTGGCATTTAGGAAATTACGCGAGATATTGTTTTTTTCTTAAGTGTGCTGCGCCAGTGAAAGGATAAAGAACTGACAAAGATATAATTATTTCGGTTGGGGTTATGACATGGAAATGTTCAGGATTTTAATGTGTACAAGAATAAAAAAAGAAAAAAGCAATACAATATAAATACCAGAAAAGAATATGATCTACCTTGAGCTCATAATAACACACAACACATAAACCTTTCTTTTCATACATTAACGCTGAAAAGTACGAGAATCCATGTAATATTAGTAAATATCTACGAGATGGACTGAAAAAAGGTCTGAGTCTACAGTATTACACGTTGCATACTTATTGTAGTGCTGAATAAGATGATTACGATTCCTGACTTGTACGCTTGACTCATTCCATCCTTTAAATACAAAATACCTTTTTAACTGCAGTTTTATACATATCCATCCATAATCATAATTTTCTTCTTCCCATTTCACATTCAGTTCGACCTGCTTGTGTCGGATTTTCCCTTACCGGATCTATACCTACCACCAAACAGAAAAAAAACTACTGATGTTGGTCTATCCGTAATGAAAGTAGCAAGTTCACATATGCACAGAGATACAATTATAACATGGACATGTGGCTACATAAGAGATTTATTTTTTATATATTATTTGGGATACATACTTGGTTCGGATTCATATTACAACCTCCATTACTGACTGAGCCAGCTAACTGCTCACTTCCCAAAGATATTTCACGGGTAGGAGCGGGCGGCAATAAAAGTGTACACTTTGACTGAAGGATTGTAAAAACGTCTTGAGCTCTTTTTTCATGACGATAAAGAGCGAGCAGCAACAGATATTTGAGCGCTTATACGACCATTTTTATATGGTCAAAAATTCTGAGAAATTCACAGGAGTGCCGGCCAGTCACAAGAGAAGGAAAAAAAGGAACTTGGCAATGAAGGAACCTCTCTCACACATATGAGAGTGTCTGCCGTGAACATTAAAAATGTACGCATAAAATTCGATGAAAAAGGTTCACAATAATATGTTTTCCAGGGCTTATATACACATTCTTTAAGGGACACGTACGTTCCTTCATCGTTACGCTAAGAAGAAGGACCCCCACGCAAAAAAACAACAAAATTTGATATAACCGAGATTATACCCAAAAAACCAATCTGTTAATGTGAAAAGAGAAAAACAGGCTTCACTTCACAAAATGTGTCTGAAGTCATTTTTATTTCTATCAAGGATGATATGGGGAACCTTTTTGACTCGAAACCTGCGCAGATATAAAAACTCTCTCTGAATGATTCTGCCGAGATTACATTACATTCATTTTGAAGTGGTGGGATGCAGACCCAAGGGTCACTCTCAATCCCACTTCCCCAACAACCATCACCCTATGTGGCCATTACTACTCCTCTTAAATCCCTCTGATCCAAGGAGCCAGAGAAATCCCCAGTTGTTGCCACCAACATATCAGCGGCATTATTACTTATGTATGTACCCGATGGTGTCCCGTACACTCCTCTACTTAACTTCAACTTTTCAATTTATGCCCTTTAAGTGTAAGGCACAACGACTTTTTACAAGTGTGCATATAATATGGTACATACATAAATAATTTCAGCAGGTTATACACCCACCGTCCACGTATAAGTATATATCACTGAAGAAGAGAAGAGAGTTTTATACTGAATGTAAAAAAAGTGTCAAGAACACATCTGATCAGTGTTCGCTCCCTGCATGGAATCCGGACCGGAAATCATTATTTGGGCAATATGTTCTTTATTGCAGTTGGGACCGTGAAAGATGATCTCGTTTCGATCATCATATCTCTTAATTCCAAAACCTGCCTTTGCCCTTGACTTGAATGTTTAGGCAACGGTCCACAATAACGCATCATGGAGGCTTGTCATGTTTCCTTTCTTTCCTTCAACTCGAAACCGGCCCACATTTTTCATCTGAACACATTCATCACTTCAAGTTCGAAGTAAATAAAAACTGTTCTTTCATTCAATGGAGGGATTTTTTGGTAAAATTCCTAAAACAAAAGCTTTATATTTCTCTTTCGCTTTCCAAATCTGTGATTCCATGTAGTTGGAAAGAAATGAATAAACACTAGTCTAACAAAGTAGAATGTAACATAATTGCATTGTACGGGAGTCATTTTTTTGTCCGTGTTTTAACCAACAAAAATGCAAACATGCTACACACGACGACACGACCTTCTGAGAGTATAGTTGCTGAGCCTATATATCTCAGCTCTTCCACTTCCTTCATGCAAAAATTGTTGGCAGTGCCAAGAAAAAACAACACTAAAAACGTGAGCATGAGTTTTTTCCAGCAATACTACTACTGCACACAAATGTGTTACAACGAGTGGAAGCCCACAGCCCCCGCAACGTAACCTACCCTTACTACATTTACGAGGAGACCGACAAAAAGAAGTCTCATTTTTTTGTATGTGAAACAACTAAAAAATACAACTTGGCACACAGCAAAGCACTCATAAAGCAACACATTGCTAGTTCAAAAGCCAACGTGTAAATAAGCGTTTTGAAGTCACGATGAGAAGCTAAACAAGTAGACGTACATATACATATATAGTCTTCTTATAGAACGTACTTACGAGCACTACTCGCAAAATTCCTAAAACTCGGCTTGTCTGACAAAAGTGTTACGTCAAAACAGACTCTAGCTTGTCTGTAGACATTTCTGCAGACGAATATACATGGTTAGACTAAAACCAAACTTTACTATTACCTTTTACCTTCATCTTGGTCATAAAATCACCTAATCTTGATATGTGCATTCGTAGTTTCTTGTGTAAATTTTGAACATTTCTGGATGATTATGCTAACGATTTAGTTTTATCATATTTGCTCACTATCGTTTGAACATGACTTTTAGGATGGATCAAATCATAAAGAACTACGATATCTACCGCACCTATTTAAGTTGTCTGAATAGCAGGTCTAAAGCTTCTGCTGGAGAACGATTTATAATTGGGCATATGTCTTGAACAGATGAAAGTCGATCGATACAAAGTATTGAAGAGTTTGTCTGAAGTCGGAACAATTTTAAAGACATGAATGAAGTAAAGGGGTATACACTCAACTCTTCAAAATCCCGAAGTTCTCTCAGCCAGATGCATACAAGCGGTAAGGAAACTGCATTTATACAAACAAAGAAGAGAATAAAACAGAGCAAACGCAAAACTTCCCACTGCACTGCAGAGGAGTCTAGCAATAACATCAACACCGTGGATTTTTTGGGGAATTTTTGTGCTCCACTCTCACTCCTCTCCAAAGAGAGAAAATAATAGCTTGCCTGCGTTTCAGACTGCCTTCAGTCTCCAATAAGAGGCGAGAACACCACGTCGAGAAAGCCTATTATTGAATCGGAGCACGCGCCTTGGAAATAGAACTGCCCTCAAATTGATTCGCATCATTTTTCTGGAGATGATCTAACAAGCCAAGCCAAGCCACGTACATGAGAAAGCAATTTCACGTCCTTTTTTACTTATAAGCATATATTGGAGGATGCTGTCTTATAATTGGTAGAGCAAACAATATGACGTACGCATCTGTTACAAGCATGTAACCTATCCAATATTTTTTGTGTTTCTACTCAATTTATGTTCAGAAGTTTAATGAAAAAACTGTTTCACAATGTAAATAAATGTCAATCTCCTAAATCAGAATAATAAGATTTCTCAAGCCGAAAGTTACATTGGGAAAAATTAAATGTGCCTCTACTTGTTATGCATACGAAATAACCACTTTAAACAACAAATTGCAAGACTGTGCTGATGCACTAGTATAAAGTAAAACTTGTATTACAATGTGCGTTTAGGTGAACGGAAAAAACAAACTTGTTGTGGCGAACACCCACCACGTTGTATGAATGTGGGGATACTACGCGTAGCTCAACATAAATTCGAAACTATCGTAATTAACTGCACATCCTTTGTTTATAGCAGATATAGCTGTTGCATGCAAATTGAGAGAAAACATGATGGAAGGATGCTATGACTCATATGAAGTTATCTAATATGAATTCATTGTGAAATGACAAAAAACCCATCTCTATAAATTTCTCGACCAAAGCGTAACCAAAGGGTTGTTTATAAGGCTCACGTAAAACTATAAAAACCAAGAGTTTTCATGTATCTACACAGGATATATGTATGTAGAGTGTGGATGTGGGTATGTGGCATGCACAAAAGTGTGGGACCCCCTTCGTCTCCACGCGTGCTTTTTGACACATCCTCTCATATCTTCTCTATTCATCATTCTTCACTTCTTCCAATGGCGTAACATGAAGTAAACATGGAGCTCACTGTGTTTGTGCCTCTCTCTCTCTGATGAACATGTGTAAAGTCTGACTGTTGTGAACTGACTTCATCACCTGTTCTCCTGTCCTGTTTTCTATCGCTTTGTTTGCTCTCTCCTCTCGTAAAGCGTTTTTCTACAGATACACCTTATCTATATTACAGCCCTGTTGGAATTTTTCACGTTTTGTTTATACTCTCACCTGCTGTTACTCTAAACTGTATCAGATCGTAACATTCATCGCAAATTAATTAATAAAAACAAGCGAACCACGACCGTTGGATCATGTTATATGAAAACTTTTACGTTGTAGCTCAAAATGCCTATATTTTACTGGGGCGAGGATGTTAAATATTTGCTCAATCGAGTAAATAATTGAAAGTATAGAGCACAACAAGGGTCCAAAAGGGATTACTAATTTTAGACTGGTTTTAAGATTGGAAAACCTAAACTTTTACGCTTTACGCTCTTCGTCTTTAGACTGTGTCGAACAACGGCGCACATGAGCCTCCACTCCACATCTCCATTCAACGGATGTATGAGAATGTCAGCCATTGAATGAGGGTGAAAGGAAGCTGAGACGACAACAACCCGAAAGTGTGTAATACTGCGACCGATATATCTAACTCCACCGTCTGCAATCCTTTCCTCCGCGTAGTTTACTAACGTATTCTCGTATATTACCACACCAATCCTCTTCCCCCTTCTCCCATTTTATACGGCAATGAAAAAAGTTATAAATAAATATATAGCGTCTGGAGGAGAAAATAGGAGAACCCCTTTTTTGCATTTAAATGTAAAAGAAGAGGCGCATATCTACCGATCTATCTATCTCTGGCGAAGCTGACAACATCAATATTGGAAAAGACCAATGATTTCATCTTGGAAACATCCAACTCTTCTCCCCACAACGATATATAAACACATTCGGAGAATTCCATCCATTTATTCTCCTCCATCAGAAGAAAATCCCTTCAGCCTCTAGCTCTCCTCCAACTAAACACTATATATGTATTCCGCTAACGAATATCCATATCAATTCTATATTCATCGTAATGATCTCCCGAATTTTAGAGAAGTATAAGTAAGAGAAATCTATTTTACAGTGTAAAAGGTAATGTTCTAACGGCTAGCGCGCTATAACGGGCAAAATGTTTTCGTAAGCATGTGTGCTTTCATCCTATCCCTACATTTCTAAAGCTATATCCACATACTATGGACGATATCCATATTTCCAATGTGTCTCGTATATTCCATACGCAAAGGTATTTATTGGGTGTTTTCCTCCCCCAACTTTTACGCACCTATAATAATAGCGAAAAAAAAGATTCCCTTCTACCATCCTTATCCGAATCCAGCCATTAATAACAGCTGCACAGATGTTCAGCGCAGAAGCTAGCATCATGCCGCAAAATGTTATTACAAAATGTGAACTCAAACAGTTCATTCAAGATTCAAAATATGCTATCAAGCCATACAATCTCGCCGTTCAATTTTCTAGGTTTCAATCCCAGCGGTTTTTAATTTGGAATTGGAAAACCAGTTCTATGCATGATCATACGGAGAATGGGTTTTTGAAAGTCCATCTTGGAGTGCAAAACGAGTAATGGTATTAAAAAATCGTATTCATTCCAGAGACTCTGCGCCTCTGCTCTGACGTAGATTTGTTTTTATACTTGCATACATTATGTAGAAACCTACTCCACCAACAGTTTTTTGCCACTACGGTCACATTCTAAATTTAAAATTCCGATTGGATGAATATACAATGCAGAAGAGGTTTAAAAAATTTAAAGAGTAATCACAAATCATTTTCACGTACCTCTCCTCTGCATGAATGAAAATAAGTCGTCCAGGAACTCCTTCCGCTTGACATCGTCACTCAGCTCGTACAACTGAAATAATAATAAACATATTTTTCATTAGTTTAGTTGCTTCAAACATATATACTTCATATAAGACTTGAGCAGAACCATATAAATTAACAATAGAAGCAAGCAAGCAATTAATTCTGAAGGCATCTCACAATTCCCCTTTTGAAAGGCAAGAAGCTACTGAGAATAAAGCACCTGTCTTTTAGGTCTGCTAGAATACATTGGTTGGAATTTAGCCATGAGTCATTATTAGGCATGTTCGTTAAGTACAAATATCGAATCGGTTACGCTCGCTGCGTACATCATCTTCAGAAATTGGGTTAAAAAGTGGAGAAATCTTGAAGATTAGGAACATAATATTTGCAGTCACCAATCGTGTTGCCGGAGTTGGGAGTACTTATTCATTTCGAGCTCAACATATGGAAGGAATTCGCAGTAGTGGAAGCTATTTCATGATACAAACAATTTAGTATACACAATAAATTGCGTCAGTTATAAATTACAGTGGGAGCATAAACAGATCCTTGTCATAAAGTAAGAAAAAAATGTTCAGGTTACATACATCCACACCTCTGCGATCAAAAAATGGGGAGAAACTCCGCACAGATTGGATCATAACAAGAAACATTACGTACGCAATCTGACGCTTTTCTCCACCGAAAACTCTACTCTAGCTTCAAGCTTGGTGGAAAAAGATCGCGTGTCAGAGAAAAATTCGTTAGGTAACTGTTGCATTTTGAGATTACACATATGTACCTATAGTATACATACTTGCACAAGCAACAATATTCCCAGTCCATTCATTTAAAAAAATGATGATGATAAAGTGCATGCAAGCAAGGCAAAGTGAGTCGGAGGAGCACCCTTAACCAAACTTTCCCTAGTTTTATATACACCACACACTTTTATACAGTTTTCTTATGTATTATTCATTCGTGCCATTGTGTAATTCACCTTTCCTTCCGTGTTCATATGTCTGCAGCACATTTTAGGTAGAGAAGCAGTTATATTATACATTTGCGGGTACGACAAGAGAAGACGAAAAAAATGGTGAATTAGGGGAAAAAATCTCACGACTTGTGTTAATTTGAGAAATGTCAGCGGAAAGCGAAAAACGTTCCAAGGGAGATTAATGACTGATAAATTATCAAAAAAGTATCACTTTTTACTCAATTGTCCATAGATGTAATAATAATTAGATTTATAGTTTATGTATGCATAGAAAATGCTAATGTGCTTTTAATACACATTCCGACCGAATGAAACGAGATGTCTAGTCGACTGGTTTCCCTATTCGAACGCGAGTAAAAATTGGTCTGATGCACCAAAGGGATGTGGTGAGCATAGCATTTTTCAACCCTTAAAAACTTTTCCTTCAGGTTGTAAACATATCTACTAAATACACACTGTTTGTGACTGTGTATTAAATAGACCGTAAGATAAATTGTTATCACACATCTTACAATGCGATCTGTAGAAATGTCGAAGTCATCTTTGGATGCATAAAATCTTAATGTATTCATCCAATTTGTTTATCAAAGACAGGAGCAATGATCTACATCAGAAAAAAAGTTTCTCTAAGAACATAAATCCATGTATACTTCCTCCTTGAAGTACACATTTATATATCTCCTCATATATTTCATTATAAGTGTGTGTATAATATTGTCCAACAATACGTTCTATTACACGACCATTTTGTTGTAATGAAATGTACTTGTGTAATCTCATGTATCTCTCTCCATCTGTCCTCTCAACAAACATATCATGGTGGAGCATTTACACCTTTTTTATATACTCTCTCGAGCATGAGGAACGATTACACGAACCATTTTCCTAAACAACAACTCACACACACTCGCTCGCTACTACTTCACTCGGTCTCATGAGTGAGATTTGTTATCACGCCAACACGATAAACACTCGGTTTTTTATAATGGCTCCTCGACATCTTCTTTTTCCCCTTTACCTTTTTTGCTTCCTCGAAATATCTAATATGCCGGCGCAAAAAACACCATTACATCCGTATAAAAAACTAATAAGTAAGTTCCATTCCCCTTCGCTAACTTCGCTTGAGAAAAGAGAGTTACTAGTTAGCCAAGGGATTCCATCCAGGTCTGATGATCCATTAAAAATGAAGTGTGATGTAGGATACGAAATTTTAATATATTAATAAGCAAAAGGTTCCTCAGCTCAGCAAATACGAAAAGGATATATAAACGATAAATAAAAAAGTGAATTCGTTTATCCATTTGGTTTCACAACGAATTACATCTTCAGTCTTCATGATTAAGTATTTATGCACCAGCACCAAGAGTACGAGAAAAATCATCATTAAAATCATGATGCTATGATGATGGTGATGATGATACGAAAAGAAAGCACACAGCTCGAGTAATCATAATAACAATAATAATATGAAAGGAGAAAAAAAATCATATTTCGGGTTTGCTAGATTGTATGATGAGAGCGTTTAACTGGGATAACAGTTTCAGAGTTGATGGAGCTGCGAGGAGGAGAGGAGAAAACTTATGACTCTACTAATGAGATTGTCATATAAAATTATTATTGCTTGGGGCATTATTGCCTCGGATTTATTTTGTGCAGTGGTAAGCTAGCTTATTATCATGATCATCATCTACAATAACACATAAGTACATATATTCTATAATACAACAACAGCAACACCAATTCCCTGCATTAACAAAATCAGACCTGATAAATCGTCAGCAGCATCACAACATCCAAACAGTCAAACTGAGCGCAACATCATCAAAATTCAAACGGGATATTATCGCTCTGCGTTAGTAGATCCTCTGGACTGATGCATTGCATTTTTGCTTAGAAAAAAATTATTGATAACGATATGGCATTGTTAGAGCTAGAGGGAAAAAATGCATTTTCACGACTTGTTTCTCTTATTCCCATTTTGTAACAATGTAAAAAAACAAGTGGTAACGATAAGTCTTCGAAAAATACAATATTATATGCATGCACAAAATCGTACAGAAAAAAATTTGATGTGCACAATGGCGAAGAAGCGTTAAAATTTTCTAGGAAGTAATATTAAGTAATGTTCAACAATAGTTATACGTGTGGGTATGTGTGAGTACCATTAAGGGAATCGAGAATAGTTGCAGACAGGATCCACCCCGTCATTATTAACAAGTGTTCATAATTAATCAAATTCCCAATTACGATCAAGAATGCTTTTTCATCCACAAAAATTTCATTCCTTTCATATACCCCTTGTATTCAACTGTTGATCAATATTGGATGCATTAACTATTCTGACAAAAAAAGCCAGCGTCTCTTACGTTTATATATACAGTTGATGATCCTGTATTGGACACAAAATGCTCACAAACTCATTTCGGAAAAAAAGCTGTGAGCTGATGAGATCTCAAGCCTGCCTTTCCATTTTTCAATATCACCAAACGATAATTTAGCTTAAAATCCATTGGAATTTATTCTTTTTTCGTTAGCATGATCTCACCTTCTCTTCGCTTCTTTCTCTCATCACTACCATTACCACTCAAGACAAATGTGTGCAAGGTAAGGCAACACCATAAACGACGAGGATATCTTAAGAGTTTAAAGTTGAAAAAAGGCAAACAATCGAATCGATGCGATACAGGCACACGTCTCTCCATAAACCATATTATTATATGTGCACAACACACAAAATTCGTTTTGCATTAATAGATCGAGTTGAATGCATTTTCATTTGACGAGCAAAGTTTGTTCATCTTCCCCAATGGCCAATCAAAGTATCTCATATTTTCCAATTATTACCACTAACAGCTGCATTAAACGATAAAATACGATCCTTTTTATATTTACGATCACATATACCTCTAAAAACTCCGACCATACATACACACATAAATATATATTGAAGGCTTTTGGCTATTGCGATAGTAAATCGAGTGTTCGATGAACTTGATGACGACAAGTTCTCAATAAAAATGAAAGGGCTATTGACTGTAAATAACGAGCAAAGTGTGAGCTTACACATAAAAAGCGGAGAGAAGTGGATTCATGCTAATCAAAAACTTTTATATATATGACAAGAAGGTATGCCCTACAAGAAAAAATGTAATCAACCAACACACGGTCCACTAGTTGGGATAAACAAATGTGAATTAGAGGAGTTTCTTATACATCTTCCACTTTTTTATACAAGCTTTCAACAACTCACATCTACCCAATATTTTGTTGACAAGATATGTATATCCAATTTATCGATTAGATGATAGCACTTTTTTTCTCTATATATTTACCTACACCAATTCTCATCCCACAATAAAAACGAGCCCCTCTGTCTCTCGTTGTGAGTTTTTTTTCAGAAGCACTCGAATCGACCTGCTCAAGTCCGCCTTCTTGATTCCTGCACGCCCATACACTGGCCTGCCTACATCTACGGCTCTCCAATCCTTCCTGTCAGTATGCTCAACTTCACTACTGCTACTATACTACTTCAACTCGTTAATCGGCCCGATCTTTCATGTTATTATCATTATCGGATAAACATTATTCATTCACGTGTTTTTATGGCTACTATACCCCACACCCCACACGACAGACACAAGACAGCGAAAGAAAGCAACTTTTTTTTCGCCCATCTCTTTTCCAACCGCTGCTGCTGCTGTGCGAGTCTAAACAAAAAAAAGCTAACTGGGCTTCTTAGAATAAAAACTGTTATCACGAAAGGAGATTGTAAATAATCATCTTTTTATATATATGGCTACTAAATAACTTGCATCACCGGCTCCCGAAGATGCGATGAAAAATAATCGTCATTAATATGTACAATCCATATGTTGAGTGGAAGAAGAAGCAAGCTCTCCGCATCGCAAAATCCAATCTATTGATTATTAAAATTGAATGAGTGAGCAATTCAAGGAGTAAATCCCAATTAACTTTTTTCCCTTTGCCTCCGGATTGGATTTTTTTTCTTTCGTAAGCGTGTACCAGCTATTGGATTGCATTACACAGCTTGTTAAATTCATCTTAAGTATGTATTGACGATCCTTATATGTGCGTTGTCTTCTCCTCTTGAGCGAACTGAAGAGTGGTGAAGATATGCGCTAATCGGGACGAACAGATTGAAAGATTTTAAATGACTGGCACAGGGACTAGACTGCTTTTTACCAACGCGAACAGGTACAAATCGTTAGTCACCACCACCACCATCATCATTATTACTGTTCTCGTATAATGAATGCACTTGGACAAATTATGAAAATATTTTATATTCATCTCCGAACAACGAATTACTAATTCAAATTCTATTCCTTTTTTTTATTCATAGCAGAAAAAAACTCATAAAAACATCTACGTTATATGAGAGTGTTCACTCATGTTCGCCTCCTTATCGCGAGAGTACGTATATATACGATATATGAAACCTGAAAGGAAATAAAAAACTGTGTGCATGGAATTAATAAGCAAATTATTCACAGGTGTCAAGCACCTTGTTATAATCATAAAAAGGGATAGAAAAAAACGACAACGAGCTCTTTCTGCTTGTCTGTTTGTGGGGAAAAGAGAAATGAGCCGAAGAATAACATATTATATATTAAAAGGGACGAGAGGGATGATGATGATGATGATAAAAAAGCACACACATCGGTCCGACTCTCTCGGATTGTAAGCAAGCACTTTCATAAATGGTTGGAAATAAACGGTCTATTAACCATACTTCCATCCACCACGTCGCTGATATTATATGATTGTTAAAGATATTAAACAAGGATTTTCGTATGATGCTTATGGATCACAAAAAACCACTCCGTGTGGAAGATATGTAAGTATTCAGTGTAAAAATGAAAAATATATATAATATATTGTTAGTGTAATGTTCCTCTAATCGTTAAGCAATAGGATAATCCACTGGACCAGGCAGATCAACACGCACGTATCTATATACATACGCCTGCTATTTCCCTGTGCTTGTGTAATTGTAAAGGATAAAAGTATATTGTGATTTCGGATTTGGTGAGGCAAGTCCGCTCAGCCAGTATGAGAATAAGCAAGAGTATGTAATGTAATAAAAACCCATTGTTAGTTGGAAGACCCTGTTTGGTCAGCTATTACACATGAGAGAGAGAAAAGACCGAACGTACATAAAAGCCACCTTCATTTTCCCCATCACCACTAACATCATCACATCAACATTATCATCATCGTCTGAAGAGAGAGGGGTGGATATTCCAAGTAATCAGTCTTTGTCATTTTGAATAAACTACATTTGTCTTGGCCAATATTAAATCACACGTCAAACTTTACCTTTTTCTCCCCCTTTTATTTCCGATATTAAATGAGAAACGCCTCTATGAAAATGCTCACAATGAGCAAGTTCATTTGTTCACAATAATATGAGATGTAGAACTTACATCCACGTTCGCCAAACGAGAGGAAAAAATAAGAATGGAATCCAAAAAAGCATATCTATCTGTTAACGGTCATTACAGCAAACAAATTATTTCGTACATTGATGAGCACACATAACAAGTTGATCATAATGATGATGATGATGAAGATGACGAGAGATGAAAATGATAATGATGATGTATCGAACGAAAAATCATAAGCTGCATATATTCCTTATATACATACATTTTCCCCGTCGACGTTTGTTTGGTCTAAGAACAAACGTCTCCAACTTTGTACAATATGCGTACATCCGGTCATTTATTATTTATTAGCACAGAGGCGACGACGTCTTTGAGACACTATCATAAAGGTATGATGATGCACTAGACTTTTGTACAAAAAGTCAACATTATATTACAAATCTCTCATATATGCTTGCTCATAAAATGTATGTGTTCACAAGAAGATTCATAAGTTGTGTTTTTTTCTTTGCAAATGTACAAATACGATGATGGTCTTTTTTCCTGTCGCCTTCATCTAACTCTCCTCTCCTGTCTCTTTTCTTCAGGGAGGTGACAGGTGGGTGAGAAGAAAGAATTGCGCGTCTCGCAATTCCTCACTGTAGACCTGTCTCAGCAAATTTATATCAGACGGAGCGAAACAAGCTTGACAAGTACACCACGCAGAGTGGGAATGTTCTATCTCTCTCTCTCCATCGCTTGTAAATTATGATAGGAGCAATTAAACTTTTTTCCCTTTAATCTTTTTTTCTTTCTTTTTTACTCCTCTCCGAAGGACATTATATTTCAGCATTAATTGATGATAAAGTGCTCAAATCTTTTGTGAAAACACTTTATAATTACCTGCATCATCATATATTTCATCTGTAATCTTTTAAGTAATATTGAAGAACAAATAATAACGTTTTCTCTGTTTGAAGACATGAATAATTTGCCCATCCTGACTCAGGAGTTTTTTTTTACAGATTGAGGAGATGTATATACTTTTCTGATTTACGCTCAAGTTTTCTTCTTTTCGGATGATGAGGATGAATACATTAAAATCTATGAAAAAGGCTTTGTGTATTCAGACATGTCAATGTCCTCTTATTTTACGAAAGAAAACTGAGCAAATACCATCATCATCATCATTCCTTTTTCAGTCCAAGAAAAACAGTAAATATACCCCAGAAGACAGGAACAACTCATATTCACAATGGGAAACGTACAAGGGTATATTTTTTTGTAAAAAAATGAACACAAAACTACCACATCAAGATTCTTATGGGATAAAGTTCACATGCTGATTTTATATTCCAATGCTCAGGTAGAATTATTAGAAGAAGGATAAAAAACGAAATGATCGAAGCAAAGGTAAAGCATCTGTCATGAAACTCATTCACCATTCCATCAAGGTTAACCAGACTATTCTGGAGAAAAATCATATCAATAAATTCTTAAACCATACGTTCAGAATAATGTTCGCCAATAAAATACGTCATCTTCATTTTACAAAATAAAAATCCATGTGTAACTGTCAAGAATGGAGAGAATGTAGCTATAGCCGTAGCCCCTTTTGGATCTCTCTCAAGAGAGGTATGTAAATCGAATCCTGATAATAATCATAATAATATCATCATCATTTTATATTTATTGAGCTCGCAGCAGGCATTTAAAGATATTTTGTGTGTGTGCCTACACTTTCCGACATGAGTACAAGAAACACATTCTCACATGATGTCGTGTTGTGGCTAACGTCTTCATGCTCATAGAAATGTTTCTGTATTTTTTTCCAGAGATTCAGTCAAATTGAATTACAAATGATTTTAAGCAAATCACATATTATACTACTAAATGCATACAACAAATTGGAAATCGCTAAATTCCAGAAATCTGTATATAGTATCAATAACACTGTGATGATGTAAACCTTAGCTCATGCAACAAATCTCTCTCAAATAGTTGATATATAAGAATGAAAGCAAAGGCCCAACTGCAAATGGGCTTTAATGGAGTTGTTCCCTCTTCCCTTCTTCTTGAGATATCAGGTAATAATAGAAGTTCAGCTAATGTAAAGCCGGAGGTGATGTTCAAAAACAAAAGTCGTAAAAAAGAGGTAGACGAAATCAAATAAAATTTTTTGTTCGTAGTTATAAATTTTTTACGATTTCTCATTACAATCGTTTTCTCCAACTTCCATTTCGAGACGAAGGCTCACATTACATAAATATGTCTAAATATTTCAAAGGAGAATGGGCACAAGTAAGATGATTAAATTTAATGGGCTACATATACGAGTCTAATTTTTAATGTGTAAAACTCCAAGGTGTTCTTTGTGTTTCCTGAGGCTGAGGTAATTCGAAACATGATTACTTACAACAACACACACACAAGCGCATGCATTCACTATAAGATACCCTTCGGTTCATGAGCAACAAGGCAGATACATATAAACTCCCACTTGGGATTTTCTATCAGAGAGAACATGAAAATGTCTATAAAATGGTCAACCTTCCAATCTTCACCTTGATCGAGTACCCACACACTCTCGCACTGGGTAAATGTCTGCTGATTGATAAGTGTTTAATTGAACATCGTCTAGTGACCCTTCCTCACGACAAAGAATACAAAACGAGAGTTGACCTTCAACTCCACACGACATTTGGGAGACTATATGCCGAAGCACTTAAGAAAATTGCTGTACAAATCCAACACAATCGATCCAGTACAAAGAAATTGCACACATGTGGAGTAATCGTTATTCGCGGTACACCCTCTCGAAGAAACAAACGAGCAAAGCAAAGTACTAAAAATCCCATCATTTTACATTTAAAATGCCGTCCTATCCTGCATTTTCATAAGAAAAGGTGGATCCAAGTCGCTCATTGATTAATCTGCACACAGATTAATCATCGGGGAGTCATTAGTAGCGTGAAGTAATGCATCATTTAGCTGTTGTCTAAAAAGGATGAAAATTAATCGACTTGATTACCAATGATTCTCCCACTCATCATAAAAGAACGTATCTATACACAATGCTTTTATAATGCACGCAACACTCAACTCGGTTTGAATTGATTAAACGCTTATACAGTTTGCCTATAAGCATTACAAAAGGTAGGGATCCGAAAATGTCAGCAGGATTAATTGCACCGATTTACTCGCTCATATCTGCTAAACTGCTTTTGAAACTTTGAAGAATTTCTTCATGAGGTAATCAGTTTTTTATGCTAAACCGTTGTCTTATAATGTTTCTTCCTTTAATGAATATCGTCGACAACGTTGGCTCTTTCGTGAAAACCATGCTCATTACGACTTGAAAAATCCAATTCGAATAATGCTGCATGCATCTAGTAGATAATGCAAGTATGTGCAACGTCGGTATGTAATGCTGAAAATGTGAAGCATATACACAAGCATAGCTATATCTTCTGTAAAGCTCGTGATAATAAGATGAAAAAAGACCAATTTGTTTTATATTGAGGAGAGAAAAAAACCAATTGTAATTGATTGCTCATTTCTTCCTATAGCTTTGTTTAAGAATAAATTATGATCCATAGAAAGGTCGGGTTATTCTCATTCGAAGGAATATCGAGACGGGCACGAATAGCTCATACGCGTGTATCACTTATAAAAATGGAACAAAAAAGAAGAAAATGTGTAAACGCAAACGTCCCAAAGCACAACAATCTTTCCTTTTTAAACCGTTGGAAAATTCATTATAAGAATCCCTATTTACTCATCAATATTACATTACGTCAGGAGATCCTTATGTTTCTCAAAAAAGTATATTGTTAATCGCGTGCTGAACAGTGCACCTTTTTGTATATGTCCGATTTAACCAGACTAAATTCCAGCAGATACTGCCAAACCAAAAGAAAAGCCGTGTAACAAACACAACACAATAACAACACAGCCTGCTAGTCTATCACTTCATACCCACAAGGCTTGAATACAGGTATATAATACCATCTTGCAGAGAGGTTCTCAATATTAAATGAAGAACAGACAGATGAACATAAAAGAAAAGGTTCAGAAGAGAGGGGCGTGGATTTCAATCTTTTATTTGCGACGAAATTTATGGCTCGAGCGCTAATATCCTTTTCTTCCCGAGAAGAAATTCCTTTTTCTTTGTAAGTATATCGCTCTAGCTTGCTCATCATTCGGAAAGGAATGATGATGAAAGTCAGCGTATAGCTTGATGATTATATTTCATCTTTTCAGGTGGGTTTTTGATGCTACAACGAAAGGTGTAGAAGTGCCGCTGCTGTGGAATTTGGAATGATATAGGAAAGTTTTAATGCGCTATTTATTTTGAGAAAGACGATTGCTTTTCGTGCTTTTGAATGCTGATGTGTTCTAACGTTTATTTCTTTGCATCAAAGGTTTGACAGAACGGGGTTATATGGACGAATCCATTAATGAGCCCATTTTAGAAATTAATTATAACCAATCAGCCCATATCGATTTAGATACATGAGATTATATGGAGTATGGAGATGCCAATGTGGAGCAAACATGCATTCGTCTATAAAATCTAAAGTTAGCATAGATTGAACAGCATGATTTTTTATAGAAAACTCTTCATTCAATGCACAATTCAACCTGACGTCATAACGTCGTGAAAATGAATATGAAATGAAAACGTGCATTGTACACATCATCAAACTCATCATCATCCATCCCCTAGTGTAGAGTCTGCATCTGCATTTCTTCTATTTTTCATATTGTGATGTTCCAAATTTGAGATTTGTACCATCATCATCATTATTCCTTAGCCAACGTGAAGTCGGACACATTAAAACTAACGACACATCCCACCTCATACTTGACTATTATCATTATTATGATTATTATGATTATTACTTCTAGCAGCATGATTATAATTCTCAAAGGAATGATATGTGCCTATAATATTGAGCATACACTACACGTAGACATATCATTAAGAATATTAATTTCAACCAAGTCTACAAGCATATCAATATGAAGATAAACCATGCTCGAAGCTTGATGTCGAAGATGCGTTTGATGAAACAACTACTTCTTTCATATGCTTCCTCAAATGCCAAGTTATATTGGGCGACGCTGCAGAGATTTTAATAAGAATCTTGTGACCTTAATTGATTTTCATCTCAGGTGTGCTTTAAATTTAAGTCTCGATATGAGACAGACAGACAATCAGCGCACATTTATAAGAAGCAGCTTTCACCTACAATAATTTCTCATAAATGGATCCTGCCTAGCTATTTAAGTTAGAAAAAAAGTGTATCATCATATCGTATCATTGAAGGCAAACGGAGAGAAGAAAACGAAGGAAGAAAAAAAGTAGAATGTCTTTTATCCATTCCACTACTGCATCCCAGTTTCCAAATAATAACCATAAACATACATGCATATCATTTGCTGCATTTACAAAATGGCGAGCCAACGCCAACACACACACAAGAGTGGAGAAGGAAGACTCAAAAAATTGAGAGCAAATCAACAATTATCATTTGTACACCAATGCAATGCGATGAAGCTCTCTTTCACACTACACCGCGCGCACATGCAGAAGAGAGGACGTCCTAGTTTCAAATCACATATATAGCTGCCTACGATTAGCCACAACATATTTATGTCCTCCGTAACTCCAAGTATTGTGGACTTTCATCGTAGACATCATAATAATCATCTTCTTCGTATTATGATATCCTGAACCTTTTGAAGTCAAGTTATAAATATTTCATGAAATGACCCTTAATTATTACTCTGATACTGTTGTCTTTAGAGAGTATTATTCCGTTGCACACAAAAAAGGATTTGAATTTGAGAACGACTAAAACTAAGCTGCACACATACCAACCACACATTGTACTGAACTATATATGTAAGCTATTATGAGCAAGAATGAGTAACTTTTTATCTCAAAGAAATCATAATGATGCATTAAAGAAGCATGTTAATTTTTGTAGTCCACCACCACCATGCTTGTATCAAACATATATTGTTTGTGTATAGTATTTCTTATCTCTCTAAACTGTACCTAATAGTTATGATGACTAACATTTATGAGCCATGCCATTTCCTCTTTTTCCTCTACATTCATCCGCTCTGTCTTCTACAACGCAAAGCAAGAGAAGAAAAACAATAATCACCGCTCACTATCATCAATTAATGCAAATGCTTTCTAAATTTAAAATGATGATGGAGGAATATGAAAGAAATTTGTGAACATTATTATAATATACGTAGAAGTGGTGGAGTTGACGTATACTCTCTGCGAGTGGGCGAAGTTTATGCCGCTACTTGTTCAGGGGAAAAGATGATTACTACGTAAATCACAATCGACATAAAACTGCAGTTATACTTAATATACGAAGCAGCACGAAGAAAACAAGGATGAGTAGTGCTTCCATCATATATCCTACCACAGAAGACAGAACTTCTTCCTATAGTAAGCTTCGCATCATATTCCAAACGACATCTTCATCTGCATCATCTAGTATGGTTATACCAGCTACCGCCATATTTATCGCTGATGAGATGATGTACCCTGAACTTATTTTCAACAGTAAATAGCGAGTAATCTATAAAAAAATGTGCACATATGTAGACGAACATTAGATTTCACAAAACCAAGATGTGATATACATATATTCAAATAGTTTGTGCGAAGGAGAAAACAAGGTACCTTCCAATTCCAACAATGTAAACGTTGGAGCAATTTTCATAAGAAATGATATGTTAATAATCGTAAGAATATTGAAATGATGCACATCATCATCTCTCTCATGAAACAAATAGGTCGGAGCTGTATACATATAAATGAAACAGTTACATTTTTGGTTGTCTAACTTCGAAAACAAATGCTTTAATTGAAGAAGTTTTTGTACTGTACAGGTCGAGAGAATTACAGGAGATCATCATGTTCGTGGCAGATTTTGCTCACGCATATTCTATATGAATGTATCAAGAGGATTGTTTTTCCTCCCTTTTCTTATGTGTCATGCTATTAAGTTATTATTCAGAGATACGCCAGTCAAGATAATTAGTGTAATAATAATCATCATCCTTTATCCTACGTTAATTATAAATTCTGAGAGTGGAAAATTTTTGTTCTCAACCGCGAGTATAGGAATAGGAATAATATGGCGAAAATGTTGATACATTTACCATCAGCATATCATAGCACACTTCTACTCTGGCTAATACGGGATCCGGTCTCGTTCTCGGTGACAATGGAGTAGGCGGGTACAATCTAGGTACGTAAAGTGTAGGTGGAATAATT
>JAQFZW010000391.1:0-64361 GCA_034687055.1 Heteromurus nitidus
CCATCTTAAAGAGCATACTCCCTTGTGTTTGCATCTTCAAAAATTGTACACATATTACTGTTTCTGTACGACTTATTTACGATCAAAACATTATTTTTTTGATGAAAATGGGCTGAAAGAAAATTTTCATGCTCTCGTTTCGTATGGCCTGGCTCAGCATAATTTTTTTGCTCCCTACTCTCTCCTACTTAAAAAGGGATTCAGGAGCAGGACTGAAAGACAATAATATTTGAAGGAGCCAGTAGTGAGTGATATGCTACGAATTTATACCAAACTTGAGAGAGAAAATTTTTTTTTGAAGGAGAAATGGTCTTAAGTGGATTGAAAGGAGGAGATTTTGGAATGAGCTAGTTTAAAGGGAAGCCATTCTTCAGCTCTACTGTCTTAACTCGTCTCTCTCCTACTTCTTTTTCATACGCACATTTTTCTAATGTTTCAAATAAACCATTCTCCATTTTAAACTGACTTTTCGGAGTGGAGGCAGCTGACGTATTTTTCTCTCTCTCTCTCTCTCCTAAAAACCATGTTACAATATTATGCACGGTTGTGTTGTGAATGAAAGAATTTCGGAGAGAAGAAGCCCTCTATTTGGGAATCTATTGTTTCCTCTTGGCATTGGCATTGTCAACAGAGAGAGAGAAATACAGCTTTTAAGGAAGTGCGCAAAGAAATAACAACATCCCGTCATTTAAACGCATTATTGAAAGAATGCATTGTCCTGAAAATTGGTATTTTAAATGCATTAAGAATCCCATTTTAACTTTTAATAATGTTACAATACATCTCCTGCTTGGGAAATGAAAAAAGTAAACCTTTTATGTGCATACCCATCACAATACACAATGAAGATTCCTTCTCCTGATCAATTTAGACGAGAGAGTGGAAAGGGGAAAAAGTAAAGAGCAATATTGTATCTTGATGTTCAATGTTATCGATATAAAAAAAAGTGTAATGTTGTGGGAGGAAGCAGTGGCAGTGGCACGCATTCTGTTCCATGTAGCATGCCGGTTTCCTATAAAAACCGCAGGAACAGCAGACTCCCATGAAAATTGGTGTGGTGGTGGAGGAGGAGGAGGATACATAACCGATATGCACACCCATAGCACTATTGCCTATTGCTTCTCTGGAAGCAGGACACGGCTCTTTCGGAAGAAGATGATGAGTTACAGATGGAACGATCCTTGCTACTGATACTATTCAGAAAAAAAGGATCACTAAACTCATTCCTCCAGAGCGAGTTTAAGTAGTCGAGCCAAGCTTTCATTTCATGTGCTTATTCTCTTTTTTCTCCGTGAATGATCCCAAACCCGATAACATTGATATTGATACGGAGGATTTTCACACAGATGAGAAGTACTTTGTTGTATTTTCAGTGATGCTTTTTTTTAAAAAATATGTTGACTAGGAAGGAATGTATATTAAAAGTGGGAAGTGGGACTGTTTTCCTTTTCCCTCCTTCTCTTTTTATTACCGGATCATATGCATTCGTTACCGGCTGCTGGTATTATTTTTGACGACACATCTCTTCTGCTGAAGATGAAGATGGGCAGAACACGTCACGACAGTTATTGTAATATACCGGCAGCGTGGCAGATGGGAAGGAGTGGAAAAATATATGTGTATGTGCTATCTTTTCTTGAAATAACCGATAAGATGGAGGAGTGTTGTGTGTGACCTGTGTGGACTGGAAGCTGCTAGCTCCTCCATATATTTCTATCCTTCTTGGCATTGGCGTGCACATGACGGGAGAAAGAATGAAAATGATGGGATGAGAGTCAGTTTTTACTTTCAATCTCAAGATTGTCCTTTACGCTCTCTGCAGAAAAAAAACGATCCACTCTTTTATTGTGGGGCTTGTCCATTATGAATGCCCTTCCTCTTTTGTACTTCTTTAAGGTAGCATTTGATGTTCTTACTTTTCTTTTATGTCAAAATGGTGAGGATGAGAAGGGTGCAATTCGAGCTCCACTGTCACAATTATCTCTGGTCTGATATGGTTCCCGAAACCGGGTTGGATTTTTTGTTTTCTGCGGTGGTGTTGTAGTGTTTTGTTGTGTGAGTATTCCATGCAAGGTAATATATCTCCGCTGTACGTATGTACATTTTGAGCGATGCTAACTGAGTCAAAGGCTCAGCTCAGTTTTCATAATAACCGAGCACAGGATTTCCATACATTAACTCCCGGATTCTTCTCACCACATGTTCAAAACAAAAAAACGGGGGATAAATGGTATGCATGCATCACACACAGATACACATAGCCAAAGCAGAGTAAGAAATAGCAGAGGAGTGGCAAAGGGAAATGTGGTGGAAGTGAAAAAGAATGGGAAGAGAGAGAGAGAGAGAGTTTCGTGTAGCGTGTTACGAATGTGAGCTTTGGGAATTGAGGAATGAAGAAGGATCCAGATAGAATGGAATGAAGTTTTGTCTCTTTTTCCTCTAAAAGGATGACGCTTTTTTGGTCCGATGCTTAACTTAAATGGATTTCAAAGTTTAGTGGAGATTGTGTAGAGCGAGAAGATGAAATGAGAGTGGAGCTACATGAACTGAAGCTGAACAGTCAAGAAAAAGTTGTGTCTCCCTGCAATTGCAATCGTTATGCTATCTGCTCGCTCATCCTTTTTTCACGTCTCTTTCGCACTTGCTCTGCTTGAAAATGAAGGAACGAGGCAAAATATAATCGAGTACCGTTCTCAACGTTTATGCAGCTTCTCCTTGACTTTTGACTGAGGCATTATCAGTTTAGGAAAAAATGACGATATGCTTTAAACTCGGAGAGGAAAACGGTTTAATGTTTGGTTGTAATGCAACGGAAAATAAGTTGTGAGGAAGGAGGGAGGAGTGCATATATTTACTACGGCTTCTCCTCGGATGACGATGATAGTTTTGCACTTGGATGACTCCCGAATATATTTGAAGTTACGTTAATCTCGTTGAGTTTGAAAATGAAGCAGCTAATTCTCTCTCTCAGTTTCTTCATTTGGCCACATGGCTGCGAAAAGAGTGTACTCGCTCAAAAAACATTAAAAGTTCTCAATGTTTGTAGGTATATCATCATCACGAGACGAGACAAGAGAAGGAATCAAGAAAGCTTTACTTTACAACATGCTCATTTAGCATGTGTGCATATATGTGTGCAAGTAAAATAGGATTATTTTTAGTTTCCGAGATGTTTGCCAACGTCCTACTTCAAGCACACATACACAACACACGTTTTACAAAACATGGCTAAAGTCAAGCAATGTGATTTTTTCACATTTTCAATATGGGCCACAACACACACATATACTTTCATCCTCCCATGTGTCTACTGCACACTCATACGCGTTGTATATAGGTATTTCACCGGTCTTCGAAAAACTTTTCCCTTCTTCATTCAGCTTTGCGTTTTCCTCCAAAAAAAACGCCTGCGAATGTACCACACGGTTATTATACGTGTACTCTACACACACCGTTTTTGTTTCTTTCTGCTCCCCTTTTACTTTGGCGATTTGATTTTTAACTGAGACAAGAACATGAGGTGGAGAGAGGAAACTACATATAACATAACCATTATAAAAATCTCATACTTTCCATGTGTGCGACGACGACGGGAGAAGTAGTACATTTTGTGTGTTGACGGGAGAAGATTCGGATTTTTTTCCTTCTTTCAAAATGTATGTGTATAGGAAATGCTAGAATGTCGTGTCAGGCATCGTGTTCGGCATATTTTTTTCTTCTTCACTAGAGCCAGTTTTTAGGTAGAGGAACGTGTGTAGCTTCATATCATGTTCACTAACGGCACACTCACACACACTTTTAATGGACAACTTTACTAAATGCTTTCGATATCGCTTCTCTCTCTCTCTCCTTTCCTTCTGTTCTTTCATTCTTCTTCTCTCCTTTTCTTCTTTTTTACCCACGAAATATCCGCGCTGTACAAAACAATAATCTCTCATCAAAAAATAGTTGAGAAGCACACGTATAATATAGAAAAAGTTGTGCGGTAGTGAGAAGAAGAAAAAAAATAAATTTTTTTACCAAGAAAAGGATATGGAGAGGTAGAGAGAAAACGTCGTTTTTACTACCATTTGATTATTGTGTGTGACATCAAATTTTTTTTGTACAAGAAAGCGGCGAGAAAATAAGAGGGATATATTTTGTGTGTGTGAGGATACACCTGTTCAATTGTCTTTACTTATCTCACAAACAAAAAAAAAGTTTTCCAGTCCAGAAGGAAGTGAAAAGGGGAGAAAAAAAGTTTTTGTTTTTGCATTTGTGAGACACGGAACAAATAGACAACTCGACTCTACTCTATTACAGTAATACACTGGATAGCCATCCAAGAAGTTTTATATTCATATTCCAGAGAGTTGTTTTGTCACCAACAAAACAAAATATCTGATACGACAGGAAAATCCCGACTTCACCAAGACCGTGTCGAAAACAAAGTCCAAACAAAAGTACATCGAACGTGTGTGTGTGTCGTGTGTGCAATACCACTGCGAAACAGTACCACTTTTTCCTCCTTTGTCTTCACAGACTCAAGTCACGAACGAGTTTTTTTTCTCGGCAGAAGAAGAACAAGAAGAACACACGAAGAAAATAAGAAGAAATTTTTTTCCAGGAGCTTGTATCAGACCAGAACAGGGACTGTGAACGGAAGCAAGCGTGGTTTTTTTGTGTGGGTACTCTGTATGAAAAGGATTTGGGAGAAAGGCAAGAATCGGGAAGCGAAAAGACGAAAGAAAAATCTTAATTTTTTTCCACCTAACTTTAGTACAATCTTAACATATAAAAACGAAAGATAATCAAAAAGAAATGTTCAAAAAATTTGCGTCCATTTCCAGTCTCGGGGTAAGTAACTTTCTTCTGTGGTAGTGTGGTAGAGTTAATATTTTAGTAAAAACAAACGTGTGTGTGTGTGTATTGTATATATACACATCACCTTTGTATCCCAAATCAGATAAGACACACTTACCTCCTGTAAGTGTACAAGAGCTATTTTTTCTTAAAACAGAAAAACGCTAAAGTAATTATATAACACAAAAATATATATATTCATTCGTCGTCCTCATGTTCCCTCTGTCCACATGTAAAAGTTCTTCAAGAGGAAAGAAGTGTTCCAGGAAAAGAAAAAAAAACTTCTTGTTTTTCGTGATTTCTCTGTTTTTTATATTTCTTTGTAAATATTTGATATCTTACTATTCTCTCTTGGTTTCTGTCTCGATTCTCTGTTTTTTGCAAAAGGTAGCCTATTTATCCTTCAACCCAAATAGTCCAACTTGAGGGTTCTGTTTGCAAAAATATGTTGGTCGTGCTGTTCACATTGTGAGACGGTTTAAGTTAAGCTTGAAGAGAGAGAAAGAGCAAAAGAAATTTGCGTGGGCTTCATTTGTATATTATGTTTAGTGTGTAGTGTACCACTACATGACCAGTTTAAGTTCACCATGATCATCATATCGTCGTCGTCGTCATCATCATCATCACCATGATTCTCTGAGGACTCTGAGTTAGGAGAAAACTCTCTCTCTCTTCTACTTTTCTCATGTGTCCTTCCTTCTAGAACGTGAAGTTAGTGTGTGATGTGCATTTTCTCCTATTTGTTGACTCTTTATTTCCAACTCGTTCGTAGCTGTGTGCAGTGTGCACCATGTGTGTCTTAATACATGCATCGATTCAAATGGGATTCATATAGATCCATCTACTCTTGTCTTACGCCATGCTGAAAAAAAAAATATTTGTGTAGAGTAGCTCTAATGCAGTGTACATAAGCTTCTTATTTATACATGTTTTATAACGTCTGCATAACAGTGTAGTACACACAAGAAGGTTTTGCACCAAAAAAAAATGCTTGTGTGCATATTTATTCCACGTAATGTGCATGATTCTTTCGCACAACGTGTTTTTACTATCAAAACCTTGTGCTCCCCATGCTCTCTACTATTTTTTACTTCTCCATTATGCAATTCTCATTTCCACTCTACTTCTTCTTCTTCTTCTCCACGCTCAAACCGTCTCCGTGGCTCAGAGTTTTGGAATGTAGAATGTGGAGCCAAGGGCTAAAGAAGTTGTAACGGAGGAGGATGGAGGATGCATAGAGTTTAGAGTGGAGAGTTTGTTATTTAATAGGGTTTTGTGTCTCCTCTTTTCATGTTCCATAAACAACTTTGTCCTTGCTCTCCATTTCCGACAACATCCCTCTCCCTTCTTCTGCATTTCACATATAACATAACACATGTGAATATAATAGACAAAAAGAGCTTGTAAACATAGAAATAATTTTTTAGTGGATGTGTGATGTGATGCTACTCTCGTAAATTGCACAGTGCCAACTCACACATCACAAGATGCGGGAGTGAGAGAGAGGCACAAAGAAGACTCGAGAGAAACGAATGACTCTTTTGCGAAACAAGTTTAATGCAATCATTTCAATGTTGCACAGAGTCACACGTCTGAAAAAGTCTGAAGCTGTGCCATCAACAACCGTTAGAAAATGGAAAATGAAGATTGTTTTCTATTTGCTTCTGCTATGCTGCAGGCTGCATTAAAGGCGTATAGTTCATGTCACTCATTCATTGTTGCTCTTTTTCCTTGTGAATGTCTGAAGTTGTGCCGATATCAGTTGATGTGGAATTTTTTTCTTCTCTTGGCTTGTCGTTCGTCGCTGGCCTGTCTCTCTGCAAATGGCATTTGTAATTCAATTTGTCTCATGCTGCGTGAGAGTGTAATAGCTCCTGCTCCTCGTATATCTCAACAATGGCGAACCTGTCAAATAGAAAGAGCGGTACGGCGCAGCGTTGGCGGTGGTTCCAACGACACGGCGTGTATTTATGTTCGTTCCGATCAAATGAGTTGTTTCATAATGGCTGTTATTTTGTCCCTTGTGAGAGATGCTGGAGGGGTTTCAAATAACTGTATGTTTCCGTAGATTTAAGTGTCCCATTCCTGGCGCTGACAGTGAAAATAGATAGAGCAGAACCAAGTGCTGCTTCAAAGCTTCCTTTTTCCTCTTAAGTTCCACCGAAATGACACGAATTTCGAGTCCTGAACTGCGTAAATGGGTTTTAAAACGTTTACTTCGGAATGAGTTGCAACTTGGAACCGATCTGTGACAGGTTGGACGAGGCTTCGCAGATCTCAGATCTTTAATTAAATATGGTGCAATTCCGTTAGGATTGATGACTCAATTTTTTTGTGACAGAAATGGTTTTTCGTTAAAAGTTAAACATCTTCAATTACCATAAAGGATTGTATGAAATGTCACCCGAATCGGGGCACTGAGAATGCAAATTCTTCTTAAGGAAGATGTCACGCGTTTCAAAGAAGAGTATTTTCATTGTCACTATTTTTAGTTGTAAATGTACACCAAAACTCACAACGACGAAAGATATTAACGACGAATATGAAAAATATTTTATTTGTTCAAATGAAACATGTTGATAGATCTATTTCCGCTTGGTCCCTCCTTGGTTGAAAGAAAGTGTATACACGTCATTGAATAGGGTTGCAAATATTACGAGGAAAAATGGCCTGCATAAGTTTGAAGAAGCCTTCATTTTAAAATCAAATAACGATCCTGAATTTATGGCAAATTTGCATGCTCGTGCTCACTTCTAAGATCTCATCACATTATCATAATGCGTGTGTATAGAAAAAACAACACATACAAAGTTCTGCATGAGTTGCACAAATCATGTTGTTGACGAGAGCTTTGTCCACAAAGGATAAATTATATCCAACATGCATTCAGCATCTGTAAAATAAAGCTAGCTGAGCAGAAAGAAATGGCATTGTCGACAGCTGGGAGTAAACGCACATTATGCATACAAATATGCATGAATGAATGTATGTGTGTTTCGTGGTTGTTAAATTTTCAGTAACAGCTGTCATTTGTTTCCCCGTCCAAACCAAATGGTTGGCTTTTACACAAAAGGGAAATGAATGACAGACGTACGAAAGGGGAGGTGAAACAGGTACTTTTCACCTCTCTCTCTCTCTCTTTACAAATCCGTACAACACAAACATAACAGGTGTAGCAACGTGTGATGCTGATGGTGCACATGTGAAAAATACGATACGAATTCCATTCCACAAATTCCACCTAAATACATCCTCCGAAGGTTTACAAGAACAAATGACAATTTAACTGATGGATTGCGTCGTGGTAGGATGATTGACTACCGTCGATAGCATGACATTACGTACAATTTTCCCCAAAAAACATGAAATTGAAGTATGGCATGTCCTGGAAAAAATATCATTCTGTAAATTAGATTTTCTACATTGGTCGAAATGAAATGGCATACTTTGATATTTAGGGATAATCTCTTCTCATACAATCTTCTCCATCTTGATTCAGACTACAAGTCACGTATAATATCATCCCTTCAATAACTCTCCAAATATAACTTGACAATCATAATTTTTTTTCGTGATCCTCAATCATTTTTTTGTACATCATTTTTTTCTGTATAAAAGCCCGACATTTCTCTCCACTCGTGACACGCACGATTCTCCCAAGCACAAAACTCATCCTGAAAGGGTGGAATGTGTGAAATTGTAGCTCGTGCGCTAGTTATGCAACTTAACTTACATACATGCCATGCCACACAATTTTCCAGCTCAAGTTCTCCAGCAATGTCACATACAAAAAAATGGATATGTTGTTGCACACACGTAAATTCTATCTTCTATCGCATGAATCAGATGTGAATAGATTGTGACTTGGTGTGTCCATATTTATGATACGGAAACATCATATTAGAGTTGAGAACAAGGATTTTCATGTGAGCAAAAGCTCCTATATGCACTTCGTGTGCTCTCATTACATCCAGACTTTATTTGGATGAAACTAGAGAGAGAGAGAGGAACAGAACAAGGACGAGGACACGAACATACATAGTTCCTGCAGTTTACTCTGCTTTCGCTTTTGCATTCATACTTTCCATGTGTGAAAAGCGAGCGACAAAGCCAACAAAATATGTTATTCCTGAAGTACAGTGGGAGAGAGTGTACATGTATTAAAGAGACCTTCGATACAGCTACAAGCTACACAACCACTGGAGAGTCTTTGTGTGGAAAGTTTTTTTTTGTTCAGAACTTGGCTTCTATTATACAATCACATTATTTCACATATATTTTCCAGCAAAATATGTGACTACGCTCGAGAGAGAGAGAGAGAGAGAGAGTTCCTTTTTGATGTCTCCTTCCTTCCTTTGTTGATTCTTTCCATCCATACCATCATCATATTATATGAAATTGCATGAGGAGTAGTGTGGTTGTGTAGAAGAGAGCTTGAGAGGTTGAGAGAGAGAGAGAGTTCGGATAGGGAGCGAAGGAGCCTGGAGAATATTCGGGTTTTTGTGTGAGTCGTCGCCGAGTGCATATCGATCCTGTGACGTCATGTCCTTCTCGCTCTCTCCTCGATTTCGCTCTTCGTCGGTGGGTTTGGGGCTGTAAACGTTGTTATGTCTCTGTTGAGAGAGAGAGAAAATGTCTGTGAGGAGGAGAATGCCATGCCATGCACATAAGTATACAGTAAAAGTGTCGAGGAAAAAGGAAACTCACTCCGAGTCTCTCTCTCAAGCCACAAGCGCACTTTCACCCAAACTTCTCGCTTTCAGTCTGACATTTTCGGGTGTGGATACTTGAACACCGCCTATTCGGAGAGTTGGAAAATTTTGTGGTGGTGATATAAAAAGTGGTTTTACCTTGTGGTGGTGTACAAGAGGAAATAAAACGAAAATTTACTGGTGACAAAACTGAAAATATTCACCGTGTTCCCATCAAATAAAATAGAATAGTTTTAATTATTTAATAATCACACTTCTCCCTTCATATCTACTTCTTCAAGAAATAGAGAAAAAAAGTTTTGCAGAAAAAATATCATTCAAAAAGTGCTTCATTCATGCCGTGAATTTGGTTTTGTTTTTTGGGATCATTAAAGTAGTGGCAGGATGGTCACTGAAAGCTCGCAATCGGTAAGAATAACTTTTGAAACTGTGCTAAACCCCCAGGCTTTTAAAAACACATTTTTTCAACATTATAATTATAGAAGTTACTTATTACCAGACCATCGTCTCAGATATTAATCATTGGAGTAAATTTATCAAATATAATTTTTGAAGTTACAAGGCAGCTCTTTCATTTCAATTACTCCAACACCGAATGGAGTCATGGTTTGTATAGTTTTTTGTTTACAAAACAAAGAGTTAGCAGTACTCTCGAACGTCTTCGTTTTCTCTTCACATCACGTCTACATGTATCTGTTTCTTGGCAGAACAGTGAGCGCATCCATAATTTTCTTTCTCAAGAAATGAGGCATTCGCCCTTGCCAGAAAGATAAACAGAGATGATTTTTTCTGTCGTTCTTGGCTTGGGCATACAAGTCTGATATGTTGTATACGAAGCCGTATAATATTGTAAGGATTTCAGCGAGCCGCTTCCGTACAAAAAAAAACTTTATTTCCAAGTGTTGTCTCTCGCGAATGAAAGCCATTAGCGAAGCCAAAACTAGCCATAAGGATAAGTTTAGCCAGAGGAGCCAACAATATATAATACACAGTGTATGGAATATGTTGGAAAATTTATCCAAGGAGCTTGAGGTTTATGTTGCTGTAGTCAACTCACTCACTCACACAAGCCTTTCCTTTTTTTGCTAGCTTTGGCTAGCGAGGAGGAATAGGAGAAGAAAAGGCTCTCTAGCACTGTGGGTACAAGTTTCCTTTTCCGCTTTACTATTCGCATAATGCATAGCGCTACACAAGTGTAGTACTAAAACTACTGCAAACTTTCTCTGCATTGTATCGATCGCCATAAGCTATTCCATCTTGCTCTCACTCTCTCTCTCTCCCTCTTTTTCCTGTGAGCTGCTAGTTGATGGTATATGGCTAGAGCAGGTACATAAACTTGCATGCATTCATAGCGAAGTGGTGGAGAGAGAGAGAGGAGGCTCTCCTCAAGAACTTGTTTTCCACATCCACACTGGAAACTCAAGTAAAAAAGGGTAGCGACGATGCAAGAATTACTATTTCAGTGGTTTTCTCTCTCCTTGCATTTTACTACCGAGCGAGAAGGAAAAGGCATGGCAGACGCTCATCCAGTCCAGTGTTGTTGCTCAAGAGAAGATAGCGAGCCACGTCTCCTTTTCAAACCCCTTTTCTATATATACCACCTCTCTTCTCCTACCTGCATAATATTCCAGAGGAGAGAACACACACATATCACCATATCAAAAAAATCCTTGCTCACAACTAAAGAGGTTTTTTTCGTAGTAGCGAGGTGCTCGTCTATAATGTAGCACGGCTCTCCACGGACCCAGAGGAAAACCCTCTCTTGTCGCTTGATGCTCATGTGAACTTTTCCCAACATCACAAGTCGTCGTCGTGCAGACTACCTACCTTTTCTCTCCTCTCCTTTCACACAGGTACGGGCCCATCAGCTCGCTCGCGAAAGCTTTTTTTTACTAGAGACCAGCATCAGCTTCACCAACTTTCATTCTTTGATGAATGTATATGAGCTGAGCTACTTTTTTATTCTCCTGCTCTAGATCCGCTCTCAACCACTGCTTTTTGTGGGAGATGCCGGCATAGAGCAGAGAATGTGTAATGTTAACACACAACTCTCTCTCTCTCTCTCTCTCTTGTTATTACAAGTTATCTTTTGCTGCTCCCTTTCTCCCATTGTTTCCATATAAAGTGATATTTTGTATGGGGTTGACTTGCGATTGGGAAGATAAGGAAAAGAGGGAATGGTTGCTCTCTCATGCTCCGAGCAGAACAACTTCCAAGATAAAATAATGTAGGCCTCTTATTGTAGTTCCTTTCGTTCCCTCAAGAAATATATGGTATTATTATTATTTTTTTGTCTTGCCACATTTAAGATACTTTCCACACGGAGGAAGTAGGGAGAGAGAGAGAGAGTTTGTGTATCAACAGAGAAAAATGCTGTTTTTAGAGCTTTCTTATATTCCAGTTCAAAGATCATATGAAAACGGCAAGTTTGCCGTATTAAATTTCCTCTCTCTTCTCTCATGGCACTCTTCTCGTATTGCCTTTTCCCCAGCCATTAGGCACTCTTTTTTATCGTAAAGGGCAATCGATCGAGCCGAAGGAGCTCTCTGCAAAAATTTTTGTGTGTGGATATGGTTATGCTATATATGCTTCCTTGTTATTATCATGATTCTATCAAGCTCTTCTTGTACCTACATATTATGCACTTTTCTGGCCAGCCCTTTTTAAATAAATGCATTATATCCCATGATCATTATCATTTGCCATTATTGCAGACAAGAAGGATCAATAGTGGTTATTGTTGTTCTTTTTTAGCTCGTATAAATATAAGGATGTCAAGCAGAAAATATAAAGTAACATCCTTTCATGTATATTTCTTTTTTGTCTGCTTGATTGATCACCTCGCCCTGTTTGACGCCAACTTAACTGGATCACACATCCACACACGCATTTAATCAAACAATTTTTATTTGATTTTTACAAACTTTTACAAAGGTTGAAGGTGGTGTGTGATATATAAGCACATTCGTAATAACGGATTTGAATTCAATATGTTTACGGAAACATATTAGAAAAATGGTAGATTCTAAACATTTGGATATAAACAGATGAGTCACGGTCATGTGTGCAGAGAGAGAAAGAGGGAAGGTGGGTTGTGGGTTACTTGGGAAAATTACGCATGAGTGAAATGAATGGCAGGAGTAAGAACAGCTTTGATTTGGGATTTTTTGATGGATGTCGTTCCATCTCGGATAATTAGATTGCATGTTCCTTATTTATACACGGAATGTAGCAACATGTTTTTCTCTCTCTCTAAAAGTAGATAGGAATGATGGTCTGGCTTGTTTTGCCGGCATGATTTGTATATGCGACTACATGACTCGTTGTATATATTTGATGATGATGATGTGACCTCCATCCGAACCGTTTGTACAACTCGAGCAAACATTTCGCATCAAATCAATATATGAATGAGATGTGTTATACTCTTACACATCTGACTTGCATAACACACCCAATGTTAAAAATAGGGGAAACGAATTGCTACGTTTTTTATTTACATTTTTGTGTGAGAACGAAGAACATACTTGCTGCTTTGTATCTACACAGGAAAATTCTAGCTACACGCAGACATTGTCGTCATTCCCGGATTAATTTGCTACGAGCATTAAAAGGACGCGCATACTAATATTGAGTCAGTTGTATTTGTATTTATCAAGAGAGATTGAGATGAGATGACATTCGGCATTCACACTATTTTCCCTTTTATATTCGTCAAGTCAATGCCAGTGACACATCAGTTTTTTTCATTTATTCCGGCCTTGCTTATATATTTTTTCGCCCTTTTCTATGATTCGGAAAGATAATCATTGTAATTTTCCAATTCTTTCCGAATCCGGGCTAGAGAAAAGGGAACATCATCAACATCATCATCATTCGGCATAAACACATGCGTGTAGATAATGCTTTCATCTATTCGTGTGGTGTGGTATATGACCAGATGAAATCCTTGACTGTATCCGCACGTCCAATGGGATGATATAAACGGACGCGGCTCGCAGCATAGTCAGCCCATCCCAGAACACACTTGTTTTATGCATTCAACAAAACCGAATGTGCACACGGTTTTAATAATATATGCGTAAGTGGATTGGATATAGATAGAACATGTTTACGCTGAGCACGAGCAAGTGAGTAATCACTTGAATCAGAAAATCAAATGAGGGATGGAAGAAAAGGGTCCTCTCTCTCTCTCTCCTTTCTGCCATCATCAAGAGCAGATAATAGAATCCCACTCAACAATTCGTATTCATCTCAAGCTGCCTTTTCTCTCTCCGAATTTGTTTTCCATTGTAACAGGGGCAGTAGAGATGAATGAATTAATTTTCTCGGTGCTGGAACATTGCTACATCCGAATAAACTTTTTTTTCTTTCGAAGGCCTGTTCGTACGTAATAAATAATGCAAAAGTGAATTGAGTTGAGTTCGTCTCTACGCACACATGGTGCATATATATGCTTATATACGCTTACGAAGAGGATAATATTATGAAAAGTATATGTCTTTTCTGCTAGTGAATACTGAAGGCAACGAGAGCTGGCAAAAGTTTTCTTTTTTTATATTTTATTTCAGTACGGACGAGCAGAAAAGTTTTTTGTAGAAATGTGCCAACGTAAAAGTGTACTCTGAATTTGGCAGGATGGCCAATATAATACAAAATCGTATGAAATGAAGGAAAATATTATTATGAGTAAGAACACCATGAATCCATAATGTCTAGCATCATCATTGGGAATGATTTCTTAGAATTTAGGGAAAGGGCATGAGGGTTCTCATCGCGGCTCTCCAAATTGGCACGTAAGCCTGACTATGTACGCATTACACTAAAAAGTTTTTATAAATGAGAAAGCGGATTTATATCTTGGAGAGAGAGAGAGGGGGAGTGCAGTAATATGGACTAGGACTCTATATACATTGTACTGTGTACTCCACTTTTTTCAAGTAGCTTACACGAACCAAGTAAATAAGTAAGTGCACTTCTCGCTGTCATTTTTACGGTAGTTTTTTTTACCAAGAAAGTTTGTCGAGAAAATGAATGGTACTCTCAAAGTTGGTTCAAAACTGGCTACGATATGTTAGTACTTGTTAAAGTGAATAATTCAGTCATTCACTCACTCTCCAACAAAAAAGTTGCATGCATGAAGTGACGCGAAGGGCATGTGTGTGCACAGCACACGTCAGAGCCAGCACGACGATGATTTTGATGCCCATGAGCAAAGCAAGTCATTTTTGATAATGACACGATACGATGGAAGTTGGAAACAAGGGAAGGGAGTTGCACCCTTATTTACTCCACTCCATACCCTCGCTGAGAAAAAGGACCTTTACACTACATCACAGTCTCACATCTCACCCATCGTAATCACAGTATGGCGAATGCGTTGTTGTGTGTTTGATGCTCTGGCTTTGTTGTGAAGCCCTAAAATGGAACGAACTTGTATATTAATACCATAAGTCTGGTTCTATAATGTTATGCAAATGCATAGAACATTTCATGCAAATCCAGGTAATTACGTGTGATCCTGGCTGGATATATACAATACAATGTCGGAGCTGTTGTGCTCCCCACAGTAATCCATATAGCATCAAAAGATTTGTAATAAAATACGGCCTGCTCGCCTTGCTCTCCTCCAACTGCACATCAAACTTATTCCCTTTTCCGCCGGCGAAATGAGTATTATGGTGCGGCGGTGAGGTTTTATGACTTTATGGCAACACCACGCATAACATTGATTAGCTTTTTTAAAGGTTTCCTTATATGCACAAATTGGGCAACTTGCGACTTGCTTCTACTCCAACTCTCCAGCAGTAGCAATACAACAACAAACCTGGCTGGCATTTCTTTGTAGCTACTTGATATTTTTCCAAGATTCCTGCCAGGTTTTTTTTCTTACCAACACCGGTGGTGGCCTTGCCTTAAGAAATTATTTCTAAGTTTCTCCACAAAAGAAAGGCTAGGCAAACTAACTAAGATCCACATCCACATCCACCGCACACACGGCATGAATACGATTACGGCAATAGCTATTTTGACGAATAGACTTCTCGCGTGATTCCTTTTATCATCAAAGTACACATTCCTTCGCAAACTCTCCACAGGGAAAACCTGATTAAATGGGCTCACTCCCATGTTATTAACTGTGTAAAAATGGAAATGATGGAATTTCTCCTCTCCTCCTCCCTCAATAAACAGGCTTACACGACCAAAGTGGCTATAATAGTGGATGCCTTTTCCCTTTATTAGAGCCGGCGGTCTCATGTTTCTCATGTGTACCACATGGCCTTGACAAAGAAAAATATGGTGAATGGATAATGGAATGCTCCTTAAAATATCTTACTCTCATCTCATGCAAACACTTGTCCAACTTGATGAAAGCTCATAAATTGAGAGCTCAGAGAAGGTTCTCTTCGAAGCAGGATTTTATTTTTATTTCTTTTATGAATAAAGGAAAAGTTCATTGTTTCGGGTAATGTGAAGTTGGCATGAAATTAGGAGAGAAAAAAAAAATTATATGCTCATCGTCTCTCATTTCTCGCTATCATTTTTTAATGAATGCTGCACGGTCTAATAATAATTATGCTCTTTTCCTATTTTTTTTATCAAATAGTCGGAGCCTGGTACTGGGCTTCTGAGGGCGGCTCGAGCTGGCAACTTGGAGAAAGTTTTGGAATATCTGAAGGCAGGCGTAGATATTAACACGTGCAATGCGAATGGTCTCAACGCGTTACACTTAGCAAGTAAGTTCGTCTTTTTTTCTCTCTCGCCTGCCACATTCCTGCGGTTTTGTAATGTGGCTCCTCTTAAATATTGCGTCAACACGTTATGGAAAGTGTGCTCATATAAATCTTTTGTGAGTGTGTTTGCTTAAGTGTGATGTATGCTAAATAACTAAAATGCTTTCCAAACGTGTGTGTGTTGAGTTTCTCTAAAATGTTTTTAATGAGTTTTATATGTGTGGGCGGTGTGTTGTAAGGCTGATTTTATCACTTTCGCCAATTTTAGGTAAAGATGGTCACGTAACAGTGGTCAAAGAACTTCTGGAACGGGGAGCGAATGTAGATGCAACGACGAAGAAAGGAAATGCTGCCATTCACATAGCCAGCCTGGGTGAGTTATAATCCTTCCTTTTTTCGCACTAGGCCAAAAAAATATAGAGGAAAACGAGAAGGAATAAGCTTAGTTTAAATTCGCAATGTGAAATGTTAATATTTCTAAGAATTGCTTCATCTCCCCCCTTTTTATTGCATTTCATGTGCTACAGCTGGACAGGAGGAAGTGGTCCGCCTCCTGGTTCAATACACGGCTAATGTGAACCTCCAGTCTACAAATGGCTTCACTCCTCTCTACATGGCAGCGTAAATGCTTTCATAAATTTTATCTGTGTCTATTTTACCCGACCTCCTCCCCAAAGATACTTTTCCCTGGAACAGCCTCCTTCTCTCTGGTGTGAAGAGGGAAAACTTTTTTCCTGGAAAGAAACCCGTTTATTATACCTTCGAGTGTGTATATGGCTTTTCTGGGTTAAAAGTGAAGGAGTGCAACTCTCTGGGATAATAATTTATTATGTATGCTCCGCTCCCTCTCAATTCTCAATGCGTAATCTATTTATTTTCCAGGCAAGAAAATCATGATGGAATAGTCAAGTTCCTTCTGGCCAATGGGGCAAATCAGTCCTTGGCCACAGAAGATTTATTCACACCTCTTGCAGTCGCGTAAGTTTGTTATGCACACACTTTCATTTCTTAGGACATATATAGAACAAGTCAGCATTTAGGAAAAAAAAATTTGCTCTTCATCCCGTCATCTTGTTAGGATGAACTTCGTTATGCTTCCGAAAAAAGATAAAAAAATCTGAGAAAATATGTTGAACATATTTATTCCCTGAGGAGTACTCCCTTATGATACTCTTGTGAATTGACCATACTCATATGGATACATACATTTCCTCTCTCTTCTTCTTCTTCTTTAGAATGCAACAAGGCCATGACAAAGTGGTAGCAATCCTCCTGGAGAACGATGTTAGAGGGAAAGTTCGCCTCCCTGCTCTACACATTGCAGCAAAGAAGGATGACTGTAAAGCAGCAGCACTCCTTCTTCAAAGCTCTGGAAATCCAGATGTTACTTCCAAGTCAATGTTTACTCCCTTACATATTGGTAAGTGTGCTTTCACCATTCTCTCTCTCTCTCAAAGTAAAAGTCTCACTGCATCATCTTTTACCTCCTCAACCTTTTTCCTTGATAAAAAAGTATAGCGCAGGAGGAAGACATAAAAAGAGAGTACTGTACGTTTCGGTGTTTCGGATTTTTCTCTTCGTGCCTTTTTTACCAGAGAATTCTGTCGTGTCTGATGTTGATTAAGTTATGAACACTATGCTCCTTCTGGCACTTTCATCACAGTAAAAGTATATCAGAAGAGAGAAAATGTATTAGTGTCATGATCCCAACCACGCCGATCACCACACTCTCTACTTTTCTTTTTTTCGAGCAGAGAGAACATCTTCTCTTACGTGTGTAATGTAATCCGAAGAAGAAAACAAGTTTTTGGAGAAGGGAAAAAGAAGGATTATTGATCCGTTTTTATTCATATGACCATCATTACGCCATTCTTTATGTTATGGCTCAACATTTGTTCGCTTCGTGTTCAGACAACGTTCCTTATTCTTGGCACACATATTATATTCTTCTTGCATTATGAAACATGCTGAGTTATAATATATACCGCATTCAATTCAATGTGTAACAATTTTTTTTCTTGCACGTTTCAGCTGCGCATTATGGAAATCTGGCTGTTGCAACTTTGTTATTGGACAGAGGAGCCGATGTTAACTTCCAGGCTAAACACAATATCACTCCATTACACGGTGAGTCATTATTCTCGATGATTATTACTGTCATAGTCATCATTGGTGTAGTACAACCGGCCCCTGGATTAAATAAAGAGATGATCATCATAATGTCATGTTTTCCTACTTAAGTGAGTTAGCGGTGCTTAACGTCGCATAACAATTTAGTCATTGTAAGTATGAAGCAGATCTCGAATAGGTGAGGCGATTCTGACTTACACAATTCTGAAAGTTCGAGAATGACACATCTCCCGAGCTTAACAAAATCCGTTCATTGCCTTCTTTTTATTATATTTCAATACACACTTTTAAGAAAGAGATGATCAAATTCTTATTTCTGTAAAAAAAATTCTCTCTCATCAACAACGAACGAACTCATCGAAAGATAACATGATCGATCCAAATGGTTATCAAATATATTTATATGTAGTGGTGAGGTAATGAATTGGAACCGAGATGACCTCTCACATTTCTCTCTCTCTAAAATTATTCCAGTTGCCGCAAAATGGGGCAAAGGGCAATTGGCTTCACTTCTTCTGGAAAGGGGAGCAAATATCGAGGCAAAGACGAGGGATGGGCTGACACCGTTACACTGCGCTGCAAGGTACCTACCTCCACACATAGTGAATAATAAATGACGGAAAATGACATAAAGAAACACTTGAGTCATTAAATTCCCATTCACAGATGTAGTTTTCAGGTCATTATGACACAGCGCTCTCTCGAAGAGAAACGAGTGTGGAGTGCAAAATAGATATGCATGTCTTCTTGCGACTTGTGTGAGAAAGTGAAATTTATATACGCGCATTTCATGTTCTTTTGCAGATCTGGCCATGAGCATTTAGTCGACCTTCTTTTGGAGAAGGGTGCTCCGATCAGTGCCAAAACCAAGGTTTGTCTCTTTCTTCTTCTACTTTTCCCTTTGCAGAAAAAAGGCATATGAGCAGAGAGCTATTAGTTATCTCCTCTGCCTTAATGATACTCTCTTCTTCCTGAGCTTGTGCCTAGGATGAGCATTAATATTCGTCAATTTCTTTTATGTTTACAGAATGGTATCGTCCCATTAGCAATGTGTGCTCAGGTATAGTCCTTTTCTAAGCATTTATATAGCATTTTAAGTGAGAGAACACACAGCCATGATATAATCAATGGCCCACTTTATGTGAATCATTTTCTCTCTCTTTTTTTGAATATACACGAAATTAGATTTATATATTTATAACTGGTTTCAGGGTGACCACGTCGATGCAGCTCGAATCCTTCTCTACCATAAAGCCCCAGTGGATGATGTTACCGTAGACTACCTTACCTCGCTCCATGTAGCGGCCCATTGTAAGTTGTTCATACAAACTTTCTCTTTTTTCAAGAGAGCCTTTTGCCACTAGAACATGTTGATAGAACATGTTCTAGAGCTTCAAGTCAATATCAATTTTTCTTTTCTCTCTCCTTTTCCCAATTACGAGACGACATATCTCTCTCTCTCTTTCTATCTCAAATAAAATTTCTTCTACTTTATTTTCTCATTTCTTCAGGCGGTCATGTTCGCATTGCAAAGCTACTGTTGGACAGGAAAGCGGATCCGAATGCAAGGGCTCTTAATGGATTCACTCCACTTCATATTGCTTGCAAGAAGAATAGGATTAAGGTTGTTGAGTTGTTGCTGAAGAATGGAGCCCATATCGAGGCAACGACAGAGTCAGGATTGACACCACTTCACGTCGCATCCTTCATGGGCTCCATGAACATTGCGATCTACTTGCTACAGAATGGAGCGAAACCAGATGCTACCACAGTGCGTGGTGAAACTCCACTCCACTTGGCTGCCAGAGCGAACCAAACTGATATTGTGAGGATTCTGCTGAGGAATGGAGCGTCTGTGGATGCCGCAGCTAAGGTACTTCAACGTCATCATCATTTAATGATCTAAGCCCAGAATTACACACACACACATTTTTTTCCAAAGTGACGCAAATCTTCTTTTAGTCTTCCCCCCTCTCTCTCTCTCATTATTAATGAGTGAAATACCAGAGAGAATGTGCATACTACGAGAGAGAGCTCATCAAAGAGCAGAAAATTAATCTTTCCACTGTCCCAATTAACCATGATTTATTCAAATGGATTGAGGAGAAGATGGAGAAGGCACAACTGCAAAAAAGTGTGCTCGCAATTTACATTATTTTTGATCCTCTTCCCATTTCTCTTGAATGTGTTTTTTTTGTAGGAAGGGCAAACACCGCTCCACATTGCCAGCCGACTTGGGAATTCTGACTTGGTGATGCTCCTTCTCCAACATGGGGCAACTGTTGACGCAGCCACGAAGGAGGCTTACACCGCCCTTCATGTCGCCAGCAAAGCTGGACAAGAGGAGGTAGTTAGATTTCTCGAGAAAAAGATTACCGATATGCTTATTATAAACTATATTCTTGAGCGAGTCTCCAAACAACAAGAGGTGAAGGATGCCCTCTCCTAAAAACAAAATCACAAATCGAACCACGTGAGATTCAGGGAACCATGTAGAATATTAAATCTCGTGAATAATGTCGTGAGAATTCCGACCGACACACACAAAAAGTGTGTGTCTTGTACAATATGTAATACGGGACAAAAAAAGTCTTATGATGACACTGCCAGTGAGATTTTACCTTTAATAGTTTCAATCATGCCGTCCAAGAAAAAAGAACCAATGAAGCAGTACGATAATCAAAAACTCCACGGTTTTTAGCTAAGATTGATGTTGCCTAAAATGGTAGACAACGTAGCAGCAGCAGATTCTTGTATTGATAAAAATATATTACAACTGTGTTTAGAGGATTAGTATGATGAGAAGGAATTATATGAATGATGATGGTTGGTGGTGGTGGTGGTGCTAGTGTTTTTTCTTGATGCTTACAGTTATTACTACAGCCAATGAAAATTAGTTTTAAAATGTGATTCTCTGTCTTCGTTTCTCTCTGCAGACTAAACAAACCTGACTATTAATTGTGACAATTTCGCTTCAATAAATTGCTGTACAATGTTTCTCCAAGGAACTCTAAATGAATATATTTCTGTTGCTCTTTTGCTTTGTTATCTGTACGCGAATATATTATCTCTTTTATGGCAAAAAAAATTTCTTTTACAACTTCATTATTATTACGCTCTATGTATTTAAGTACAACAAGCGCTTGATTTTATTAGAAATTTTATTAGAATGTTTAAGATGACCTGGCACAAAAAAATATATATTTCTCCCTCGTATAGTATGGTATTATTATGTAATTTGCACTCGACAAAAAAAGAAGGCAATACGCCAAGGTTTATTTAGTTGATGTATGTATAAATATATACATATTTCATTGCAGTAGGGAGATCACTTGTAGCTAATAATTTTTTGCTTTCTCTTCTTTTCTCCTTTTATAACAAAAAAACCACTTCAAATTACGGATGTATAAAGCAAAAAGAGAAGCGTTACGCTGCCTGCGACTTTACAAAGCCCTTTTCCCTCAAGAGCTACTTCTTCTTTTATTCTTCTCTTCTACAGCGGCAATGCAAACAAGCACAATACACACACTCTCTCACACACATGTCTCTTTTGTTCACTGCTGTTCGCACTACACACACCGACTTTCTATTGGAGTTTTGTATGCCCCAAGAATCATTATTCGTTAATGGGATATGGGATTTGCATGGAACTTCTTTATGCATCCTTTCTTCTCTCTCACTTCCTCTTTTCTTCGGCTTTCGCCTACTTTTCTTGTTCTCTTGTAAAAATGCTTATAATGTAAATTCGCAAGTAAAAGTATACGCACACACACTCAACTACTTTTTTGTGTTATATACTCTCGACATCCAAGCCAGTATCTAGAACGCCTCTTGCAAAAAGTATCTAAGTCCTTTGTTGTTGACAGTCATCTCTACTCTGAACGACATTGTATGCTATCTATTATTATTGTAGAACATGCCCTGTATGCTCTATCTAAAACTACAACGAAAACATGGCTCTTTCTCTATATATCTTGTTAGGATGCAGAGAGAAACGACAAGCTGAATCCATACTAATTATATGTCTTTGGCAAGGTCTCTACACTCAAAAAGAAACTACCATCTTCATCATCGTTACTCCTCCGTCTTCCTCTTTTTTACAACTTACAACTTACTTAGATTCAACTTTTACCACAGCTGCGAAAAGAAACCAAACTTTCTCCGTTGGAATACCAACTTTTTTTGTTACTAAAGAAAGGTGCTCCGGAGAAGGAAAAAATAAGGAGAAAAGATAGCACCTTCCTGACCTACATCTTTTCCACAACTTGATTGCTCAGCGTTGCGTGCCCAATTTCCTCTTGAAAGCATCATGATGGTATCTAGATAATATAGAAGGAGGAGAAGGCATGGTGCCAGCCTTCAGTGGCAAGAAGAAAGGAAGGAAGTTCGCTTGGTCAAAGTTAATAGGAGCTAATCAAATGATTTTACTAGTAATTACCCCCACTTTCGTCGAGACCATCCTTTTGTAATGATGAGAAATATAGGCGATTTTCGTGATAGCATTTTTGGCATTGAATGTGCAAGCTTACATATATATTTTCCCACGTGTGTGTACATATGTGGTGAAATGGAGCTACTTTTCCTTCCACAGACTTTCTCTCTTGGGAGAAAAGTAGGATTTATTAGGAAGAAAAAAAGTAATACCGGTTGTGCCTATCAGGCTTCCTGCTGACAGCGGTTGCTGATAAGAAAATGAAAGCACTGATGCATATTTTGATTTGATCTACTCTGACAACTGCTTATATCCAATCGGGACTGAGTCAGAAACTGTTAGGTACATATCCCCTGTACACAATTTTCATGTCTGATCATCACGCTGAGTAAGTATAAGAACGAAAGGAGAGAAAATATAAAAGGCAGATGAAGGATTTTTCGGATGACTCGCTCTCGAATAAATCATCGTCCTTCTCTCCCCGTAAACCCCATCAGACGAAAAAGCTATACTACTTCAATTCCATTCCACATCCACACTTACAGAGAAAATATATACATGTATTTTTGTGTCCATTTTCTTTTCCAGGTTGCTTCCATTTTATTAGACAAAGGGGCCGATGTTGCGGCGAAAACATCGAGAAATTTCACACCTTTGCACCTCGCTGCAAAATACAACACGGGCAACACGAAGGTGCGATTGTCTGCCTTAATAACAATGAACATTATTGTACTTTATTCACACATTCTCGTCCATTTTTTATTACGACCATTTCTCCATTTCTGTTCTCTGTTGCTCTTTCTCGTCTTCACTCTCCAAGGCTATTCCACTTGATGCCAAAAAAATTTCTATATAGTTTTTTTATTACGTTTTAGTATATGAAAATATGGACTGGGAGAAGAGGAGAATAATTTTTTTTCTTGAAAAAAGGAATGTATTTTGTTATCTGCATTGCTGATTTTTCCATAGGTTGCAAATCTCTTGATAAGCCGAGGTGCTCCAGTGAACGCCGAAGGAAAGGTAGGTTTTTTAGAGGAAAATTTATTGCAGAAGCCTTCGATCGATCTCAGCATCGTATTTGTATCCATTCTATACTCATTGATCTAAAAAAAACACTTTCTTGGTAAAAAAAATTTGTGTAGAACCAACTTACTCCATTGCACACTGCCTGTCATCATAATAATCCTGAAGTTGCGCTACTCCTCCTCAAGAATGGAGCAGATCCCAAATGTTTGGCCAAGAACAACTACACTCCGCTCCATATTGCCGGTAGGTTCATTTAGCTCAGACATTTGACCTTGGCGAAAATTTTCTCTTTAAAAAACCAGAAAGCCAATGATGATTGACAGGGGGCTAAGTTTTCCTCTTTTTCAACGCGTCATTCACCGACTTTTTTTTGTACGAAAAAATGATTTTCTCTCTCTCTCTCCTTTGCTCATAATCTTTATGTGGTTTTCCCCCTGTCATTTTCATAACTCAGCCAAGCACAACCAAATCGACATCGGGACAGCACTTTTGGAATACGGAGCAGATGTCAATGCTCAGTCTCGTCAGGGATTCACTCCAATTCATCTTGCAGCCGATCAAGGTCACACAGACATGGTTGCTCTCCTTATTCACAACGGAGCTGATGCTAATGCTGGATCTAAAGTAAAAAAAAATAACATGATTAAGCAACTAGCAAATTTTTTTAGTGATCTCTCTCTCTCATGAAATACTAACGACTCATGTTTTTATACTTTTTTTTTCGCTGTCTTCATCAGAATCTTATGCGTCCGTTGCACTTGGCTGCCCAACACGATCACGTCCCATCAGCCAACATTCTGGTGGGCAATGGCAGCGCGACGATTGACTCGCAAACCCAAACAGGCTACTCTCCATTGCATGTCGCCTCCCACTACGGTCAGGCTGGGATGGTTCGCTACCTGCTCCAGAGTGGGGCTGATGTGCATTTAACAACGGATGCTGGAAATACAGCACTTCACCACGCTGCCCAGCAAGGACAAACCTTGATAATAACCCTGCTTCTGGAGAAGAAAGCGGATCCAAATGCTGTTAACAATGTAAATATGATTTGGCAATAATTTTTACGAGATTTTTCTTCTTCTGAAAATCTCCTCCAATGGGCATATTACGGAGACTGTAGCTCTATGCATTATCGTTTACATGTAATTTCTCTCTCGTTACGCTTCGACAGGCTGGACAAAATCCACTAAACATTGCCGAGAAACTTGGCTACGTTTCGGTAGTGGAGACGCTAAAGATTGTAACGACCACGATTACAACCACAACAACAACGACCACGACAATTGAGGAACGGTACAAGGTTCTCGCTCCAGAAACCATGAACGAAACCCTCGCATCCGACTCTGAAGATGAGGGAGCCGAGGAGGCAGGAAATGAGCACTACAGATATTTGACCGTGGACGATATGAAATCCCTGGGAGATGACAGTCTCCCAATTGACGTCACCAGAGATGAACAACATCACCGGGATTCGGGATGTACGTATTACTTAAATTGCCTTTCCCTACTTTTTGATGGAAAACAATAATGCTGTTACGTTACGCAATTCCACTCGCTCGTGCTCAATCCCAAGCAAAAATTTTTATTTTATGATTATGTGCTTCTGATTTTACTACAATCATAACCCGGATAAAAAATCCAGTGAGAGGCAATTTTCCTCGCTGAGAGTTGATCCTTTTAACGGGTGATTTTTTATTTTCATTTTTTGTAGACATCCATCATGAGGATAATGTTATGTCTGAGAAATATAGCCAATTGGCTGCTGACAATGTCGACATTTCTCGATCACCAGTTCAAATTGGGTAAGAAAATCCTCATTTTCTTCTTCTCTTTTTTCCATAATATTCGATTCACGTAATCAAATCCAAAATACTACATATTCTCTATTTTGCGAGCAGAAATTCGAGTATTTGAAAAAGCTTGAAAATTTGGCTATGTAAAGAAATTGTACCCGTTTTATTTGTTCATGTTTATTGGGTGAAAATGTATGTAGGAGGGATAAGTATGTTGGAAACGAGACTCATATTTTTTATGTGTTTTCTCAAACCGTTTCGTTATTGTGTTTCATGTTCTTTCTAACACGGAGAAAAAACATTATTGTGTTGTCCCAGTTAATGTTAATCATATACAAAAAACATCTTGTGTTATATTCCATCTCTTTTTGCTTGACATTATTTTTTCAGTTCATTTCATACATGCGATTTGTTTTGCTCTTTTACCTACCTTTAAAAACGTAGAAAAAAAGTTGGGGAATGATTCCGCGTCCAAAAGAGTTGGGACGTGGGACTCACTGTTAAAAAACACGGTGTTGTGTCCAAAGCATCATGCATTCTTTATCGTGCATGTGTAGCGTTTTGTGCTGCACTTGTGTATCTATTGTTTTCGTAGTTTTCCTGGAATATAGCATTCCAATTCCAACTTTTCTCCTGTACGTTGAACGAATAACTGAAAACTGTTCGAGTCTGGACTGTTTTTTTGGACACAGTGCTACATTTTTTTCTTCTAAGAATTCCCTTTTATCCACTTTGCTATATCGTTATAACTAGGCTTGATTCTTAGAATTAGAGCGAAGTAAGCCTAAATGGATTATTTGGAATGATGAGTTATTTATTTGATAATTTATGATTTTTTATTTTTTATTTTTTTAAATTCCTCCCATGTAAAAAACTGTTTCAACAAAAAAACATTTACGCACACAACTTGGCTTTGTGAAAAAAATGTGATCCGTTTCGAAACGAACAAAATATCTACTCATTCCTACTACCTATACCTACAGTACACCTCCCAGTGCTAGTTCCTTGAAATCCTTAACCTTATCAATACCCCTCCCTTCACCAAGTACCAGATACAGCGCAAACTACAGCATCAACCGCTCTTCTACTTCGACAATCGGGATGTGTCGTGACAGGTGTTTAATTTGATTTTTACCCATTTTTTTAATAAAAAAATATCATTTCCATTTGTTTTAAGTAACTTTTATTAAACTGAATTGAAAATAACCATCCCTCTTTTATCAAACAAAACATATATTTTAACAAACCTGTCGTAACAAAAAATATTTAATTTCAATTTATTTTTTTCATTAACGGATTTTATTTTATTCATTTCCATTAATAACGAAAGTACAAAGGATAATCGCATGGTGTGATCCTTAATTTAATTCTTATTTATTTTCTGAAGGACGATATTATTTCGTTTGTATACTAATTTTCGCGTATTTTTTTCCTGTTGTGTTGAAGTATTGTTACACACGACTCCTGACAAAATGATACACAAAAGAAAAGGAAAAGAACTGTATATATAGAGCTCACTAAAGAAAACAATTTTTTTTTCGTGAGAATTTATAATCAAATCTAACGAAAGCGATATTTTCTCTCTTCCTTTTTCCAAAAAAAAACTAACAATCCGACCCATGACGGTGTTTGCATGACCGTAAGCAGGAAACTTCACTGGAGAAAGTAAGCCCTATTAATGGACATCATCAAAAAAATAATGTTTAAAATTCTTCTTTTGTCACGAAGAATTTTTTTACTTTCTTTTAATTTTTTTTGGTTAATTCGGTTGTTGTGTAGTTGCAATTTTGAGTAATATTTTTTGTATGCATTCAAGTGAACAAGTAATAATTCCGCAGTAAATACACAAGCAAAAAAATAAGTGCATTTTTAGAGTAGATTTATAATAATGTGCGCCTGCATAACAAAATTTTTTGTACGAATAATGAGCAGTGCCTGTTGATGTGTGCGTGGGAGAGTGAATTTAAGAGAGAAAGAGAGCGTGTTTAAAATCACACAAAATGTATGCATTATTGATTATTGCACAAAAAAATATTGAACAAAAAACACCACTTTATTCTGGGGAATTTTGCGGTCCCACATATTTCGTCTAAAAAATTTCTACTTTTGCATTTGCAACAGTTTTTACATTGGGATTCATGGTGAATATGATGCTCAAAAAAGTAACACAAAATATTTAGGTTTGAGAAAGGGATCCATTCCTTGGTTTTATCTGCTGTAATTTGCGAGTTGCGTGCATCACCGTAAAAAAATCATCATCACACTTGAACACTCTGTCATCTAAAATATACAACTGTTTATAACTTTTGCATTTTAACACTCACTTCTTTTGTGCCTGTCAAACATCTTCGTAATGTCACTCTAGTCGTAACAATGTGTACTTGTCTAAAACTCTATAAAAAATTAAAACTTTTGGTCTCGAGAAACTAATATGACGACGTGTACAGTTGAAGACTGCCTTGAATAACACATAAAACATTAATATATGGCTTCCAAAACCATAATAACTTGTATCACAAACATTAATTATTGTAAATTTAATTTCGATCATTTTGTATCTACTAATTTTTGTAGTGATTCAAACTGTAGCCATTTTGTGTATATAAGTTTTGTATCATAATCATATATCACTCGTCTGTTGGGAATTGAATTGTGCATTTGCTGAAGTATGCAAAAAAAATTGGGAATTGGTCGGTTTCGGTTGGCAATGCAATGCAGTTTTAAAGGCTACAATTAATGACCGCAATAATAATGCAATTTGTATATTTAAAGGGAGAGATTTAGTTTTCAGTGGAGAAAAATGTAAATGTGGAAAAAGTTGATGGAAGTGTGGAAATGGAATGAACGAGAGAGTAGAGAGCCTGCTTTGCAATGCCTGAGGAAATGCAATATATGTTGCTACTAAAGTGATGCACAATCAGTAGTTCTCAGATGACTTCGTCGTTGAAAAATACTAATCCAATGTTGAATTATGTAACTGCCTTAGTTTCCTGGTGAGCTTCATGGTCGACGCGAGAGGTGGAGCGATGCGTGGTTGTCGTCATTCCGGAGTGCGGGTTATCATTCCACCAAGAAAAGCAGCTAGCCCGATGCGGATAACGTGCCGGTACCTCAAGAAGGATCGCTTGGTTCACCCACCTCCGCTGATGGAAGGAGAGGCACTAGCTTCCCGAATTTTAGAGCTGGGCCCGGCAGGAGCGAAATTCTTGGGACCTGTCATCATCGAAGTTCCCCATTTTGCCTCCCTTCGTGGTCAAGAAAGGGAGATCGTTGTGCTTCGATCTGACAACGGGGAAACTTGGCGTGAGCATAATTTGGATGCTACTGAGGAAGCGGTGCAAGATGTGCTGAATGAGTCGTTTGATCCCAATGGTAAGTTAAAATAAATAAATAAATATGTACAAAAAATCTTTAATGTTCGTATAAAATTCCTTAATAATTTTCGATTCATTTTTTCTTCCGAAATTTCAGACCTGAAGCAACTTGAAGATCTGAAGACAAACCGAATCACAAGGATTCTCACCACCGACTTCCCCCAGTACTTCGCACTCGTGTCGAGAATTCGTCAGGAGGTGCACGCCGTTGGTCCCGAGGGTGGAATGGTCTCATCTACTGTCGTTCCCCAAGTTCAAGCTGTGTTCCCGTGTGGCGCTCTCACGAAGAGGATTAAAGTGGGTCTTCAGGTAAGCAAGCTAAGGGGAACCAAGCAAGCTCCCACCAAAAAGATTATTGTCAATAACATACCTAAAAAGAAACGCTTTGCCCTCATCTGGTAAAAAAATACTCTTCAAAAGTAAAAAAAAATACACTGACTAAAAAAGCTACCTACATCTTTTCGGAAACAAAATATTATACTACTCTACTACAGAAAAAGTATTCTCAGCATAAATTAGCTTCAGCTCCACCAATAATGCCATATGTACAACAGACACGATATATAAAATAGCTAAAAAAGCCAATCGTAAAACAACGACTTTTTAGGAGAATCTACTTTTTAAAAACAAGCTACATAAATAACATACTAGTTCGTAGTTCAAACAGCAAAAGTTTGAATTTCAATCTGTAAGAAATTGAGCAGTATTACAGCTGGTTGTGCTCTTCAAAGTTCCAAAAAAAAGTTTTCAATCAGTTTTAAATAGAATATCGGATTTGAGAAAAGACTGCTCCAATGCAGAATTATAACATCAAAATATAGGTCATCATAATAAAGAATAATTTTCCAGAACTGGCATAAAATATTTGTTTCAATTTCATCAAAGACCAGTATATTCTAAAATATCAGTAGCGCATCTAATTTAACCAGGAAACTTGCTTCATGTTTGCCTAGAATTTAGAACAGATATACAATAAATTTAGAAATGACCATGTTTGTTCTTCACATGTCTTGACAAAAAAATAATTTCATTTTTCCTTCAAAGATTGTGGTACAATTTGTACATCTCGAATCTATCACGAAACTTTAAATACAAATCTTTTAATAACACACTTGTAGCTTCTCCAAGTGCCTAACATCATCAGAGAAAAAGTATAACAAAAATATTCAATTCGCTCTGGAAGTCATAAAGAATATTCAAAAGTTAAAATCTATACAAAAAATATTTATGCTTTCACTAAACTTTATTCTGAGAAAAAGGCATATAAACACGAAAAAAGCACTCTATGTACCTCTTTCAAAAATTACAGAAAACGCTATTTTTCGTCAATACAGCTGCACTAAATGCGGTCTAAAAATGTGTAGTCCGAAATTGTACGAAGAAGTAAAATGTTAATAGCGTCACAGGCACTTATTTTTCATCTTTCAATTATTCTGGGGGTATACTAGATATCCACTATCATCATACACATATTCACATCTTCACTTGCAAGTTGAAACTTCAGCAAGCATCCTTCAAACTAAAACATATTCTCTTGTCTTCAAAACAGAAACCATTTAGCTTTCCAATTCCTGAATGTGAAGAAATATGGTCATCCAGAACTAAATAGCTGTTGACTAGTATGAACAAAAATAATATAAAAAATAATATAAAAATACAATACTTACAATACAATACGATATTTTAGGGCATAAAATTAGAATCTCGGAAGTAAACTTTAGAATCTCAAACATATATTAATTAGCTTAAAACAAGACAAAAAATATACAAAAAATAAATCGGAATCTCATTCGCTAGTCAGTGGTCTGGTCAGTGAAAAGGAATCTACTATATACGTCGTTGTCTTCGAACTTTCCCTGATCTCGTTGTTGAATCTCTCTGGTAGAATATTATGTCTGTGTGAATTTAAAGCAAAAAAAACTACTTAAATGTGTTTTACAAAACTTGACTATAGTTGTCACAAATTAGTGGAATGGTTTCTGATAATTCACACTTGCATTACATGTGTTTCACGTGTCACATATATTTATAGTGCACACTTTTAAACATCCTTTTTACTATTTGAAAAATATTCATTCCTAAATTGCAATTATTATATTAACTTTTCACTTACGTTCTTTCATTACCCCTTCATAAAAAATAATAATAATTACATGTAATGTTCGTGGGAAATTATCCTCCATACTAATAACTTTTCTTGAGTGTATTCATTAATACATGGTTATTATTGTTGGCGATCTCTATATATTATTATATATTTGTATGTATGTCTGATTTGATGTTTGTGGCTGTTATTTCTTAAAAAAGAAAAAAAAAGTTGATGATTTTTTTCCGGGTCCTTTCCTCGATATATTTGAAAGGAAATGGGATTCCGCCCAATAAAGCCGAAAAAATTGAAAAGTGACTTGATAATGTCTGTTCTCTCTCGTTTCTAGTCCTTATTCTCCTCCTTGTTCTCTCGCTCTATATAATCTCTCAAAGAAAATTATCTAATATTTATTCTCATCTTTGCTCCCACAAAAAAAAGTTCATGACTTCAGAATTGCATAAGTCAGGAATCATGAATGAAGCAAAAAAATAATAACAAATCAGAGTCAGAGAGCAGTGGAAAGTCCTTTTGTGTGTCTCTTTTCCTCTTGTGAGACTCTTGGTCTCTATCTTGTGTGTTTTTTGTGTCATTTTTCAGTGTATATTTCTTTATCTACTTTCCGTAATCCTATTAGACAAAAAATTTTTTGTGCGTAGTTTAAATTCTTGTAAGAAAGTATAAAAATACATTTGAAAGACACTAAAAAAAGAAACTACTGATATTATGAATCAAGAAGGTCCCACTTTTTCAGATTTATTGGGCTGACTCCCGTGAAGCCGGAACAAAATCTATTCTTCTATATATTCGTTCAATTTTTTTTAAATACTTCTGATTGAAAACTTTTTTCCGTTTAAAAAACTTTCTGTGAATATGATAATTTTCTGTTGTTCCTTTGCATTTACAAAAAATTTACAAATTATTTTGTTATAATTCTATATAGTTATACCTTTTTTACTATATATTTCTTTTCTTTGGGGCCTCCTTGCTTGAATATATATCAATACGTGCTTTTCCACTGCTTCTCACACTTGGTTTTAATAATTGTTCGAAAAAATGATGAAAGAAACCTGGTTGCATTTTCCGTATTCATGCATTTATTATTATTAATTATATTGCCAGCAAAAAAATGTTTTTAAAAGTAGCAATTATTGATTTTGTTCTAATTTTTATTTTTTATTTTATTTTTTTATATATTTTCCGTTTGGTGCTGGTTTTGGCCTGGGTGTGTGCACGGACCTGAATGTGGTGTGAACTCACTCACACATCTCCACACACAAATTTCTCCTCCTGATTTTAAATCCATAAAATTTGGCATGATGAATCATTCATGAATCAAAATCACACACAAAAAATGCCATATACCCCATTTACTTCTGATGTGATGGACACAACACAACACGCTGCAACCAAAATTCGCATCATTGTTTTCACTCTGACAAACAGGCACAACCTATTCAAGCGGACCTTGTGACCAAGGTGGCAGGGAGTCGGGTGTCCGTATCTCCCATTGTCACCGTAGAGCCAAGAAGGAGAAAATTCCACAAACCGATTACATTAACCATCCCCGTTCCGAAAAATCAGGATCCGAACTCATCCCTAAGATTACTGTGTTCGATAACAGGTGAGTGTGAATCCAATTTCCACACTTTTCTCTCTCTCTCATAAAAAATTTCACATCATAAAAATTTATACAAAAAATATATATATTCACATACTATATATATATTTACTTTCATTTCGTTCTTTTCGAGTAATAAATTTCGTATTGTATCTCTATATCTATCTCTCTGTTCCTTTCGTGCGCTGCCGTATTGTTAGTGTATTGTTGAGGTTTATATCTAAATATATACTATACTCTACTACTTGCATCCAAAAATCTATTATTTCCAATATATCAGTCTTGAATTACATTGTTAGAATGTAATATCGTTGTTCGTATGATGATCATAATATATGATTAATCACAACCAAAAAAAACAATGCTGTTCAAGAGAGCCAGTCCAACAAAAAAATTAGTTCTTTGACTTCAGAAACTTATATAAATGTCGACATAAGCTCAACTATCATAATTACTTCAAAAAAAATTGCTGTTGTTGCCAAATTTTGTACAAAAACGTATTAGACTTGTCCATATAATTAGATATTAAAATTGTAGATAGAAACTGTGTACAGGACTGGTCCCTTGTTGAAAGTTTACTTTTATTTTTGTCGCCTCAAAAGTTGAGTACAATTTGGAAAGCGAATTAAAAATGCTCATCGTAGATAAAAATGTTGGCAAAAATAGAAATAATGTTCTCTAACATTCAGCCAGTTGACCTATTTTTATTTCAAGTACATACAACAATATGAGAGTAGATTTGAAAAGTAAATTTTTGGAGAAAGTATACAAACGTTCATAATATGCATTTTAGTAGAAATAGAAGCGTTGCTCATCCAAGAATGGTGTTATTTGTTTTTGTTGGAGAAAGATCAGAGATTTCGTTATAAAATTATAGGATCAAAAGTTCTGAAGGCGAGAGCTAGAGTTGTGTGTCTGTGTGTTTTATTGTGTTTTTTGGAATACATATTATATACTTTTTTTACAGTAAAAATTTTTGTGATAAATAAATGGGACAAAAAACCACGCTGACTTTTGTGGTTCCCAAGAAATTTTTTCCAGTAGTAGTTCCTTTCGTTCATCTCAGTCAGTCAGAATTTTTTTTACAATATATAAAAAATTATTTATACTTTTACTTTCTTCCTTTTTGTTGTGTGGACTTTGGTCCTTGACTTGTTACTCGCGGTATATCTATATGCTTGCTTTCTCTTCACATTATTTCTTTCCGGAGAGAATTTAAAGAAAAGGGAAAAGTGAAGGTTTCGTCGTGTGGTGAAAGGAAATAAAAAGTCAAGGGCCAAAATGCTGCATACATACACAAAAAAATATTTTCACCTTGACTTGACACATATATAATCCCATATAGACAAGTACTATATTTCAATTTTAAAAATTTTAATTTCCATTTTCCCGTTTTCTCTTTGGTGAGAAACTAAAAATCTGTGCCTTTGTACTTTTAGAGACTTCATGAGTTGTTTCCCATGATTTTTGTTCCTGTTGACCTTTTATACATTTAATTTTTTTCTACAAAAAAAACTATCTTGAAAGTTTTACATTTTTTTCTTGTGATGATTTTCGTTGACTTCTTGAAAACATCTTGTTGCTTTGCTTTTAATGGTAAAATAGTGATGTCATCTAGTCAACAAAAGTTTTTCTTTTGTTCCGTTTTCGTGTTGTTTGGTTTCCTTCGTTTATACAATAAGTTGTAAGGTCGTGTTTTCTTTTTGCATTTGTCTTATCATTATCATTATCTTCCAAATGGATATTTCATTGAGACATGATCTGGAATATATTTGGATAAAAAAAGCCCGAAACACTTGCAAAAGGAAAATTGAGAGTATGGTTAGCCTTCAAAAAAAATTGGAAATTGTAGGTGATAACACTCAAGGAAAATAGGCAGGAAAAGAAAGTTTAGAAGAAAATTTAAGTAAAAAAATTAGGTAGGGAGAATTTATCAAAGGATTTTTAACGCAGGAATGGAGTAGAGAAAAAAAAGACTATTGTTCAAATCGTTTTTTTGTGAAACATTGAAAAAAAACTTCTTTTTTAGATTATAATTTGCTAATTTCATTTCACCTTATTGTTTGGGCTTACTGAGTGCAGGCGTGTTTCGGAAAAGATCTCTCAAAGGTAAACACAAATATCTTCTCCCTTCTAATAACTCTTGAATCTCTCACAGAACGTCTTTAAAATAATGTAATATATAATCTATATACTCTTCTTATATATTTAAATATTAAATAATACTCTATAATAATTTTTAATATCTCTCCTTGCACTTTTCCGCCTTCTTTTTAACTCAAATATCTCTCTCTCTATCTTCTATGTTCAGTTTTCTCATATATTTTTATTGAAGATAATTCAATTTCAGTTTTTCAGTTTCAATTCAATCAGTCCCTTTTTCTCAATTTTTCGCAAAAGATTAAAAAAAATATCGAGTATACAACAATACTACCATACCTTTTTTTAATTACGTTTTTACGTATCAATTATCATTCATGTCCGCATTTTTATATTTACTTCAAGTATCAACTCCTTTATATAATTTATATGTTTGACATCTCTGTGAAACCTATATTTTTTCCTTACGAAAGATATATAATTATATGTTCACAAAAGTAAATGGCGAATAATATATCTTAATTAATTCTGATACAAAAACAGAGATGATGACAAAAAGAAAAAAAAGTGTCTCCGCACGATTTTTATGCGAAGTCATAAAAAGATAATGAGTCAAAAACAAGTCACTTTTATACTTATTGTCCTTAACCAAAAGACACAAAGACCAAAAGAGTTGTAATTAAAAAGGAATCTTCTTGTGTTAATATGAAATATACAATTTGCATGTCAAAAATCGTCAACTCTTCTTCACTCTCTCTCACACTTTTTCTCACTCTAAAAATATATTTGAACGTGAGACGAACAGAACTATAAAAAAATTAGTTCAGTCTTTGTACTCCACTCCACACATTTAATCCATCAAAAAGCAAAAAACTTTTCCACATCAGAGCTTTCTCCGAAAACCTAATTTATTTATTTTGTTCTACTTTCTTTTGTCTTCACTCACAACTTTAAATTGAATGCAGTGAGCAGCAAAAGTCAATCAAACAGAGAAGGAATGCCTAAAAAAATACACACTCTTTTTTGTTCTGTTTCGAAATTTTTTCTTTAATTATTTCCTGCGTGTATATAATCTATATTGTGTTCACATCAAACTTTTAGCTGAGGATTGTGTAAAAAAATATATATAGGCTCATGCAAGTTATCATATTTGTATTACTATTTTTTACACACAAAATGCAACTTTTTTTATCACGTTTTTAAGTTCCACAGGATCTTTTATAGTATTTAGGTATTCTTTAGGCACACACCAAAAAATTATATAAGTTTCTCCTGCTGGCTGCAAGTGACAGCAGCGACAACAGAAAAAAAAGCAGTCAGGAAAAATAATTTTTGAGAGATGAACTTTTTCACATATATAATTTCTATTAATCCGTTTTGCATCAGTGATTTATCCATTACTAATATGTTTAATGCAGAAAAGAAAAAGAATATATTTTCTAGAAAAAAATATATTGACATACAACCGATTTTAAGTCACGCTGCACTGCAGTAAGCCTTGATCACAATGAATTTCCAAAAAAAAGATATATATTTACTCTTCATTTTTATATCTCTATTTTCTCTATCTCTTTTTTATTTTCTTCCTCGTTGTCTTCTTCTACATGTCTGTATAGATATATATATTTGACAATATATATAAATACACCTCCACCTCTTCTTTGTACATTTTTTATACCTTGTGCCTGTCCCTTACTTTCTCTCTCTCTCTCTCTCACTTTCTCTCATTCTCACTTTCTTGTGGCTTTATCCTCTTCGGAGAAAGTCTCAGTCTCTATAAAAAATATTTATGATGTAGTTGTCATACTATATGCGTCTTCTCTCTACGTTTCTATATTTCTTTCCTTTGATCAGATAAATAATAAAATATCGATATCAGTTTCAAACATGACATGAAGATGAGAAAAAAAGTGTGACCTTTACATAGGGACCTTTTCCTGCACTATTTTATTGAGTTGCCATAAATTCATCATCGGTTTTCCATGTCACTTGAGTTAAGATTATGTTTTCTTTTTTTTAAAAATCTTTTTTTATTCAAGTTTCAGTTTCCCTGTTGAGTTTGAAAGCTTGTTTATTTAAATATATTTATATTATTCGTTTCGTTGCATCCGCATCAAACGGTAGAAATACAAAAGCAACAGTAAAAACCGTACTACTTTTTTATACTATTTTATTTTGTCATGTGATATGTCTTGTGGCTCATTGATTGGTGACTCTGATAATTTAACAAAAAAATAGTAAAAAAAATAAGGAACATGACAGATCCAATTCTAACTACTGCCCTGCATCTGTCGTGTTATTCTTGTGTGTGTGCATGAAGAACGATGAGTATTTGAATGTTTGATGATTACGCTACAAACAAATAATGCAGTTTCAAAACATCGCTATCAAAAAAGTACAACAAAGATTGTACGACTAAAGCATTTTAGTATACAACTTTCCTTTTTTCTGATTGAATGATTGTGAAAATTGCATGCTTTTGGAGAGTACTACAGAAAATGATTAACATCAAATGCAGCAACAGCATTGATTTTTTAAGTAGATTATACATTTTTTGTTGTTGAGGAGTGAATGATTTGTATTGCATAATCCCATTTAGTTTCTAATGTGTGTACCACAACATATATTCCGTCGGTTTTTTTCATGAGCGACTTTGTGTGAATGATTTTTAGTATGTAAGCTATATACTATTTGTGGTATGAATATATGTGGATGGAGTAAAAAAATATATGAATACCGTGATTTTTTACCGTTAAAATTTATACTGCATGCGTTCTGATCCTTGGCTCAAGTAATTGATCTATATGGTTTATATGCCGTGGGCTACCCCCTCTTCTCGATCCTGTCTAGGTGGCACAACTCGAGCACAATGGGAAGACGTTACTGGCTCAACCCCCCTCACGTTTGTCAACGACTGTGTTTCATTTACAACGACGGTGTCGGCCAGATTCTGGCTCGTCGACTGTCGTCATGCAAGTCACGATGTTACCAAAATGGCGACTGACCTCTACCGTGAAGCCATACATGTTCCCTTCATGGCCAAGTGAGTTTGGCGCAGAGGAGAATACGAAATGAACTGTTGTAGCATTCCATATCTGAGGACACTCAAATATAAAAACGGCTTTTTTGGTTTATATTCAAGGTTCGTAATGTTTGCCAAGAGGATTGAGACCACTGAAGCTCGACTGAGGGTATTCTGTATGACAGATGATAGGGAGGAGAAGACCTTGGAAGGTACTAATTCAATTATACTCAATTTGTTGTTCTCATGTGTTCAGATAGAAGGAAACAAGTAATTGAGACAAGTTTTGATTTAATTACACTAATTTCTTGTTGAAGGCCAAGAAAACTTCTCTGAAGTGGCGAAGAGCAGGGACGTTGAGGTTTTGGAAGGAAAGCCGCAATGGATTGAGATGGCTGGAAACTTAGCGCCTGTAACTAAATCGGGAGAGCAGCTCAGGTTGAAATTTTATGCCTTTAAGGAGAACAGGTTACCATTCCTCGTCCGTGTTCGAGATATGAATGGAGACCCCGTTGGGAGGATAATTTTCATGAGAGAATCCAAGGTCGGCTTGCGTTTACAGATAAAATAATCCTGGTTTTTTTCAGTGTATTTTGAGGTTCTATTACGACATGGGTTACCAAATGTTTATGATGAGATATGATGAATATGTTACAGTTGAACCAGAAGGGTGATCAAATCCCAGTCTGCAACCTGAACATCGTCCTGCCTGACCAAATCTTACCGGATGAACCCTCTGCTCCCCCGTCAATCTCGTCCTCACCAAGACTGCCATTGCACACGAACCGATACAACATTAAAAATGTGGCTTATTCCAGCACTCCAAGGCAGAGCCTGCTCACAACCGTTGGCCCCGGAGAGATTCACAGAGCAGACCTGAAAATTTCTGATGTTGCCAATCTGCTGGGTGATGACTGGATCCCTCTTGCCCGTCATCTGGGCATCACTGAACCTGACGTTTCCATAATTGAGGCAGAGTACCCACAAAGTCCCCACCAGCAAGCGACCGTGATGCTGAGGCTGTGGATGCAGCAAGCTGGCGACCGAGCAACTGGAAACTCCCTGGAGAAAGCTTTGAATTCCATTGGTCGGGATGACATAGTGGCCAAATGCATTGGGAATATTGCACCTGTAACTGATGCTTCGGAGAAGATCCTCGCCCAAACCCATGTGGAAGGTGTGAAGACAATTGAATCTCAAATTCTGGAACCAATCATCAAAAGCGAGAAGAGGAATCTAAGCCTTGATGTGAGCTATGACGAACAGGATTTGATGAAAGTATGTTTGTATCGTGTCCGCGCAAGCGCTTTGTCAGTTCCCCCGTTCTAAACTGAAAAAATGATGACACCTTTTCTGTAGGATTCTGAGTCACTCGAGGAGTTGAATAGGGCTGAAGCTTTCAAAATTAAGCAGCAGCAGCAGCGAATCAGCAGTCCTGCGGAGGAGAATGTCTTTGACGAGTCCAAGAACATCATGACCTCATCCTACGAGAGGGAGGAGCAGAAGTACGTGGCCGAGGAGAAAGTTTGCAGCAAAGGTAAGAGAGCTTAAAACCAACATAACTTTTGCTTTCACTCGAGTAAGGCTCTTCCATAGAGAAAAGAGCCACAAATAGCATAAAGGAATGTTCGGACGCTTTTTTGATCACTGAGAAGCTCAAGCTCCGTAGACAAAAGTCATGGATAATATTTTATATATAATCCGTACAAGTACATCAATGTTTGTTGAGTTGATGATCATGCCAAACAAATAATTTGTTATGATGAATATGCTTGTTCAGCTTGTGAATATCCAAAAAGCATTTTTTGATTTTTTTGTATATGAGTTTGCCCATTGTTGTTTGCAAAATTATAATTGTTAACTAATCCTATTAATTTACACCTTTTATTTTAAGTTGCACACTGTTCCCCTCCGCAGTACATGTAAAAACGTACATAACGTAAAAAACGAAAGTACCCTGTGACGATCGTAAAGGTACAAAAAATATATCTGACCACGTTGTTGATGTTGATAACAAAATGTATTGTGTTCTTATGGCTTTGATGCACTTGTTTCTTGTTATGATGATATAAATGGTAAAAGTTGGAACTTACGCGTATGATGATTCAAATGTGAAAACTAATCCTATCTATATCGTTGTGTACCCAGCTACAGCGGCTGTTTTTTGCAATCTATTTGTTATGAGCACAAGGTACCACGTACAATTTTGTGAGTTATGATTGTTGAGTTTAATATTAAGTTTATATTCACTACCCAAGTTTATTTTTCGTTCAAGCTATTGCATGTGAGAGCAAGTCACGCTGATGGAAACCTCCGTGCAGTAGCCTCTTTCTTAATTGAATTTCCTAAGATTAAACAAAAAGTACAAAAAAATGATATAAATGTACACTTCAAGAGACTCGGTGCGAAACAGCGGAAAAAAATTATGTGCGAGAATGTATGCTGATAATAAGTTATCATTATAATTTCAATTCGTTTTGCCTCTGTAAGTCAGTCTCTACTTTGTCCAACTCCAAGTATGGCAGCAGCACATATTTTTGCAAAAAGGCTATGTTCACATAAAATATAGCCTGAAAACGCTGCTCTATATGAACTTGTAAGAGTTCTTAATTCTGAACAAAAATTATGTCTTCTATTTTAATGCCTGGACTGGAGTCGCTATGTACGTGGCAGATACTATATACACTAGTGCATCTTTTTTATATATACGTATTAGTCATTGCCTCATTGTCATTTTTGTATTTTTGCAACTTTCTATTACTCAAGTAGAATAATTTTTTATAAGATATTTATTCGTTACTTGTACCTCTCTGCAAATTATTAAGGATTTTCATATCACGGTACGATGTATATATTTTTTTGGCTGGAGTAACGAAGACTTGCAAGTGCTCACAAAATACATTAATTAGAACATACATACAAATACCCTTGCAGAGCTTCAGGATTTAGCTCCAGGGAAGAGAAAGCAAAAAAAACTAGGGTAAAGAGTCAGAGTTGTTCGAGAGCTCCTCCAGGATTCCCAACCTTCAAAAGTACTCCCAGAGTTAATCAAGTGTGTCTGTGTGTGATATGATGCTGTGTGTAGTCTCTTGAGGAACTAAATAATTAGCAATTAATTTTTAACAATTAATTTGTACAAAAAAAAGTATTTATTATTACAAAAGTCCACATCATAAGGTAAGATGTCTTAAACTAAAACTGTTTGATTTTTCCTTTCGTTTTTCACAACCACTGTAAATGGCGATCACTCAAAAAAAATTATTGCACGGAGGTTTGCAACGCTTCGGAGGTATGAGTGTGTACAAGAACCATAAATTATATATATTTGCCATTTTTATGACTGACTGAGTCCCCTGTGCAAAAAAAAAGAAACATGTCATTCTTAAATTTTTTAAGAAGGGCATGATCATATGTAGTGTCATAGGAAGACCAAGACAAAAACCAATACATATATAACACACCTTTATTTCTTTGAATGTGTTTTATAAGTTCTTAAATTTTTTAAGTTGTTTCGGAGGGAGAATGATATATGGTGAGCCTGAATGTATATACGTTTACTTTAAAAGTACCAGCCTTTCTGCCATGCCCTGCGACACCACCGCTTTCCTTCAATATCACGTTCTTGTTCCATTCAGTTTCACTTTGTTACTTTCCGCGCTCCGAGTCCGAAAATTATTAACATTTTTTAAACTCTTTAAAAATAATTTTTTTGGGGGTCAACACAAAAAGGCTGGGTGTGTTCCCTATTCTTTTTTCTGTTTGAAATTCACAATGAACAAAATGGATGCGAGCTGGTGAAAGACGTGTACGAGCAACTGCAGCAGCGGTAGCAGTCACTCACTCTGCAAAAAATAAATTATATTGCAATTTCACTAGTTTACAAAACGTATATTTTATATGTCCCCAGCAAGTTTGATCTCTTGGAACAAATGAGTATTATCTGTTATCTAGTACCTTTTGGCTTAGTTTTTGGCAAATTCACTCATTCATTATCTATATTCTTACTTGTTAGAATGACGCATTGAGTTGTTAATACCCAGCAGCAGCAGCAGCAACAGCAACAGCGTTATTGTTCTTATCTATTCTAAACTCAACAGTTTTTCATGGCTGCATTTATTAAATTCAAACACTTTTTCTAACAGAGAATGTGAAATATACTGCCTTATGCATATCTTACCTTAATTAAAACTCTTTAAATATATCTTTATGTCTTGCATTATATTGCTTGCTGTCAGCCGTAAAAAACGAAACAACAACAAAAAAACTAGGAAAAAAAACTTGTCTCTCTCGCTCTATCTTTCTCTCTTTTACTCACACCTCAGGAGAGAAAGTTGTATTTCGCTGTAGCATCATATATTTTCCATATTATGATTTCACAGTCCACTGGGATGGCCCAGGGGACCGAGAGACGAAAGCAGTGGATCGTTCTAAGTCCGAGGATTCGGTGGGGACGCCGGAAAAAACAAAGACTGACAAGGAAGAGACAGAAAGTCAAAGTGCCTATTATGACACTGGTATTAGCATGACAATGACCCGTGATAGGGAGCCCATAATGAGTGACACAGAGGGGGAGATCTCTGACTTTAGCTTAACTTCCCCGAAGCGGGAGACAGGCAGGTTTACTGTGACCCGGTCGTTTGACGACATGAGTGGTGCGGACACACTGACTGTTGAGGCAGAAGACGCTACTCCTGACTTGTCCTCGTGCCAAGTCCCCAGTCCTGTAGAGTCTAGTGTTACCATTACAGCTGACCCCCCGCTAGGTATAGAGCTGGAATTTGAGAAAGAGGCTGCACCCCCGAGGGCCGCCACTGTCCACGTTGACAAGGCTTGCAGTCCTGTTCAGTCGGCGAGACCAGAGACTACGTCGCGATCTCAACAGATTTCATTTGAAGGAGTGGAAATTGGAGTGGGAACTAGTCCGCAGGAGTCTGCAAATAAGGACGTTCTCACACACCTTCACAACTTGACAACGCTTCCAATTGACGATGATGATATATACAAGACGCTGACGCAACAGGTGGAAGATGCCAAAGGGCATCGTCATCATGTCATCGAGACTCGAACTGAAACCTCGAAGGAGGTCAAAGTTGCAGGGAAAGGGATCGATGTGCCCATCACCATTGCAAAAGGGAGCGAGTCTGAGGCTAGTCCTCCGGTTGCTGCGCAAACTCGGGAGGGATCAGTGGATGATGAAGAGATGCAATTTGATTTGAGCATGGAAGACGATGCACCGACATCAGCACAACAACAAGATTCCAAGCGTACCACAGAAACTGAGGTATTCCTTGACACATCCACTTCCGGGGTAGTTCGGGAGGAGCACAAAGCTACCACAACGACGACGACGACGAGTGTCGTCAAATCGGATGGCAAGTCATTCACTGTCTCCAAAACTTCCGTAACTCGGGAAGTTGAGCCTGTGACGGAAACTCAAGTTTTCACATCAACAGAGAGAAAAATTGAGAGAGTAATTGTACCTGAGGAGAAGATACTCACCCCGACTGTGGTGGAGAAGAAGAAGACTGAAGTAGAGAAAGTGGAAATTCAGGTTCCTGGTGAAGCTGAAAAACCAAGCATTCCAGCAGATTCTAAGCAGAAGGTAGTAGAGACTGTCGAAGAAAAGATAACCACAAAAGTTGCTCAAGAAGCAACGAAGCAATTAGACATTTCTGAGAAAGCTGTGACAAAAGAGGCTGGTATTACGGCTGCAGTAGTTTCAACGAAGGAGACAACAAAGCTGCAACCATCTGAAATTATTTCAAAAGAAGAAAAATCTCCAGCAAAGGAAAGGGATGTACAAATCCCTGAAACTCTTAAAGTGGAAAGTAGGACTGAGGAGGAGGAGGCGATATCCACCTCAGACAGTCCTCCAACCGTCTTTGAAGCAAAGGAATTGGATATCTCGCAATCCGAAGAAGAAGTTAAATCCGATGAGAGCAAAGATGAAAGTTTGACAAGCAAACTGAAATCGGAGGAGGAGAGGATAACTCTTGACACAAAATTGACAGAGAAAGAGAAAGCAAAGTCAATCGAAGAATTACTCGAGTTGAAGGGAGACTCTGGGGAGAAAGAAGTAAAGATTGTTGAGGAGAAAAAGAAAGAGATTGAAGTGATTGACTTGACGCAAGAATCTGGACCAGAGAAAGTGAAAGAAGTTGACAAGGTTGGCAAAAAAGAGGAGAAAATTTCAGAGCCGATGCCACCTGTTGCTACAATCAAGCAAGAGACTGTAGAGGAAGAGCCTATTGTGAAAGTATCCGTTACGGAAACTGATACGAAGGATCGGCGAAAAACTTCGAAACAAGAAAGAGTAGACATCATTGAATTGACTTCTCAAGCTGAACAGGAGTCAGAAGATATGAAAACTGACATTACTGAAATTACATCAAAGTCAGTCAAGGACGCGGAAAAGGTAAAGACTGAAATTGAAGAAATTACTTCCAGATCGGAGAAAAAGTCAGATGAAACGAAAAAAGAAATGGAAGAACTTTCAGATTCCAGGGAGAAAGCAGTTGAGAAAATGGAGGCCGAAATTATTGAAATTACTACAAAATCTGAAGAGACTTCCAAGGAAGAAGAGAAAGACATTTCTGCTGTTACAGCTGAAACGGAGAAAGTGAGGAAGGATTCATTGAAGACTACCTCACCTCAACCTGAAAAACCACTTGTAGCAGAGTCTGTTACACAACAGCAGGGAACGCCAAAGAAATCGGCTACTGCACAAGATATTACCCAAGTTGTTGAAAGTAAAATCGAGAAAATTAGTGTCTCGGACCAGAAAAGCGGAGTTGCAATCGCTAAAGTAGAGGAGAAAACTTTTGATGTTGTCGACACAATAAAGACTCGAGAAAAACAGGTGGAAATAATTCCTCCTCCAAAACCTGTTGAAATCAAAACTGAAGAAAAAGTGAAAGAGCCCGAAAAATCAAGTGTGGTTGTTGAATCAAAGGTGGAGAAAGTTGAGGAGAAAGTCAAAGTATCAGAAGCGAAAGTTGCAGAAATTGTATCAGTAAAACCAAGTGAGGCAACAAAAACAGAACTAAAAATTGAAGAAATTGTAATTCCACCACTTCAGACTGCAGAGGTGAAAGATAAAAAACCAGAACCAGGCACAACACCAAAATCAACAGGTGACGTCACCAAAGATAAAAGTACAGATGAAAAGTTTCTACAACAAGAAACTGACATTTCTGAAATGAGAATTGAAGGAAAAATCAGAAAGTCTGAAGAAGTGTTAGATTTTCAATCCCTAATTGCAGAAGCCACAGAAGCAGAGAAGCCACCACGAGATTTGAAGCAAGAGAAAGTCGGCGAAGCTCTAGTTTTGGATCCTGACGGTAAAGCTGCCGCAGCTCGTGCGGAGAAACTGCGAAAGCTTGTGGAGGAAGAGGCAAAAGTTGAAGAGCAGTCTGACATGCTCAGCAAAATTACTGAAGAGGCAGAAGAAATTGAGCCTCCTCCAATCACTCTCGCCCCACGACCAAAGTTCGATAAAACACGGAAGGTAAGCTTTGAAATGTACGAAGAAGAGCAAGAAAAAATGAAACAAATTTTGAAGCAAAAGTCGGAAGAAAAGAAAGTCGTTGATGTGCCCGACTCATCATCGCAACAAGCCCCAAAATCTGACACAATCACCAAACCTGAAGCACTGCCGGAACGTATGGAGAAAGCGGAACAGCTCCGTGAGGCAGTGACTACTGAAGTGACAACTGAAAAGCTTGTGGAGCACAAGCCACCATCCCCAATTGTAACGCAAGCGAAACTGGAAGATAAGCCAGAATTCAGCATTGAAGGCTTCCGCTCTGATGTTTCGAAAACGGTGTCAGCACAACATGCAGAAATGAAGGCGACCCTCGAAAAATCTGTTGGTATCAAGTTTGACATTGGAGAAAGCCAGAAAAAGGAAGATGTAATTGAAACAAAAGTTGAAATAAAGCCACAGCAAATGCCTGTACCCAAAGAAATTGTGAGAGAGCACCAGATAACTATCGCAGAGGAGCCCGACGACGTTTTCACACAGCAAAAGACAACCGAAATTAAAGAGAAGAAACCTGAACCTGCAACAATTGTGCCCGAATCCAAGGATGATTCTAAACCAAAAGAAATTGTAGAACTTGCTACGGCGGATGTGAAGCAATTAGAACCAATCCGAACGGAAACGACATCAGTGAAGGCTGATGATAAGACGCTGACGACAAGCACTGTCACCACTGAAATTAGAAAAGATGAATCTGGTCGGGATGTTGCATCCTCTGTAATAACATCAACTACGATAAGCAAGCCTGAAAGCAGTGGCGACATTAAGACGGTGACAACTGTCATAACAAAATCGATCACCACTCGTTTAGCAGGAGACGAACCTGAAATTATACAATCAGCTGTGGTGCAACCCCAGCTTCCTAAAATTGAGGAGGCGAAGAAGGATATAAAATCGTCGCCTGAACCACCTAAAAAGGACGACTCGAAGAAATCCGTTAGTGAAGTATTAACAGAAAAGTCATCTGTGATAACCAGCGTTGGAGCAATGGCAGTGGGTCTAGCTGCAGGTATCGCGGCAAAAATGACCTCCGAGCCGGAACAAGATAAATCTCGAGGTGACGATTCTCAGGAGGACTCTGACGAACGTCAAGATTCTGGTTCTCCGTTAGCAGTCACGAGTCTTGCGGATCGCTTTAAAGAATCCGAAGGTGCAGGAATAATGGAACAAAGTTTACCAGAGGATTTGCTTTCTTTGGAATTAGATCAAGGTCACTCGTCGCCCTCTGTCTCGGACAGTATTCCAGGAGATGAGGTTGTGTTAGAAAAAGGAGCGCTGAAGACGGTAGAAGCAATTCCTAAATTAGCCGAGGAAAAAACTGAGCATGTCTCAACTGTGAAAGTAGATGAGCGATCATATGACGACGTCGCCTCAGACTTGGAATCGCAAATGGCTGAGTTTGGAGTGGAAATTGCATCCAAAGACGAGCATGTAGTTCATAAGAAAACTATTCGCATGCCGGAAACATTGTTTCACGTCGAAGAAACAGTGAAATCGAAAATTGACGCTGATTCTCATATTCAAGCAGTCAAAACTTGGCAGCCTGATGACGATGACACAACTGCGGTGGAAAAAGCAGTTGAAGAAGCCATGTCTCGCAGAGAGACGAAGGAGTCTAAGCCTGAAGCCGAAGTAGTCAAGGACGAGGAGCCGGAAGAAGTGATTGAGAAAGTGGAGAGCAAGACCGTTGGAGAAACTGAAAGCGTAAAAAAGTCTTCATCAGAGCGAATTGAGAGCTCTGTTACATCAAAAGGAAAAGACGTTGAAGGTAAAGACTCGTCTTTAATTAGTTTGGAAATTGGAGACAAACGCGTTACCATTTCCCAATTCACCAGTGAAGAAAAGTCAAAAGTTATATCTGTCGATGTGACAGGGAAACAAGAGGAGCAGACAACAACTTCTCAGCAAAAAGAGGCTGAAGAGAAGATAACCGAAATTATGACACAGTCGACAACTTTATCGGAGCCAATGAAACCTCAAGTTACATCGAGTGTCTCATCATCACAAATGTCAACCACCAAAGAGTCAATAGGGTCGAGTATATCTTCCTTTTCTGGCACCACAAAAGAGTCGATGAGCTCCGTCTCATCTCTGGACACACAGTCAGAACTTCTCTCTGGCTCTGCACTGGAGGAGGAAATCGCTCGACTGGAACGAGAGGTATTTGAGGCAGCCGCAGAAGTGAAAGCATCTCCAAAGAAAGGCTCACTCGACGCAAAATATGTTGAGCATGTTTTGCATGAGAAGCCACATCTGACGGAGCACTCTTTAGCGCCCATCTCCGAGAAGCCAACCATTTTACTCGTTCAGGATCAGTTCTTGCAACATGCCATCACAACTGAGACCGCAGAACCGGAATCAAAGACGACCGATACACAACCGCCAGCCACTTCCAAATCACCTGAAGCGCCCAAGCCCGCTTTCAAATTGGATGATGCGAAATCAATCCCACCGGAAGTACTGGAAGGTGGTAAAAGTCAAGGAGATGACTTGAGTTTGCACTCTGACATTGTGGAAACGACATCCATCAGTAGTTCCAGTTCGGCTGCCACTACAGTTCTTGAGAAGTCAGACAGTCCACTCACTGGCAGCGAGACAGATTTGCGAAAGAAGGAAATTAAGGAAGTAGTGCCCTCTGCAGTTTCTGTTGAGCCAGTCACCGAAGAAGTCATTTCTAAATCGACTGTGACTGAAAGCAAAAGTGAGTCAAAAGAGACAATCGAATCTCAATCAGTTACTGAAACGAAGAAGCAACAAGTATCTTCTTCAATCTTGGAATCACAATCCTCTGAATCAGGCTCCTCAGTGGAGTCAACTGTTTCAAAAACGTCAGAAAGGAAAAACCCAGATCAGCTGATGAAGGACGTGGAGAAATTTGTCGACGAAGCTCGGGAAGCAGCATTGCAAATTAAGAAAGAAGTCAAAATGCTCCGCCCCGACCTCACTCCAACGCCCACCGATCAGGCGATGACACCAGTGCTGAAAGCAATGCTGGGAATAACGGAAGGAGGGATTTTTGACGATGACAAGCTGGAAACAGTTCCTGAAGCAGCAGAAGACAAAGAATCAGAAAGGCGCAGCCCCCAACCTGACAAGGCTTCCGCTGAAAAAGGAAAGTCTCCAGTAAAACAAGAGATCTCAGAGACAGTTTCAGAAAAACAAGTGCTGACAACGGAGGCAGTTGAGGAATTTCAAACCGCCGCCGATCAAACTCAACAAGCCCTCGTCGCAGAGGAGACAGCGGAAGGTAAAGCGACAGCAGTGAAAAGTGATAGCTTCAAGAAAACAATGTACTTCAAAGAGTACTCACCTCGCCAAGATGTGACAAAACCTGAAGACATTAAGCCAGGAGCAACAACGCCTCCCCCGAGCACAACAACGTTTAAGCCCAAATCTCCCGTGATCGAGCATAAAATTACTCAAGAGTCATTTGTCAGGGAATTCAAGGTTTCCTTCGAGAGAGGACCATCAGAAGCGGTGAAGAGGGTATCACCGACAAAGGAGCGAGAGATGAGATTCTCGCCCAAAGGCTCACTCTCTCCGAAGGGAAGACTTTCTCCCAAGGAGCCTCTCTCGCCGCAAGAGAAGTTCCCTCCGAAAGAGCTCCGCTCTCCAACAGAGTCGGAGCAATTCTCGCCGAAAGAGGCGAAAGACGTGGATCAGAAGGAGGTGGATACGAGAGAAGATGAGGAGGAGCTGTCTGACACTTCTCTAGAGTCAGCCGCAAAAGCTGACACTAGCGTAGAAGTTAAAGACTCAGCTTTGGTATTTATAGGAGCAGCGTCAACCGCAGCAGCAGCAGCTTTGCTTACGACAAGCAACCTTATTACCCCTGTTTCAAGTGCTACCATCGCCACTTCAACTGCGTCAGTTACTTCCGTAGTATCCACAACTGAAGTGGCAATGATGGCCACTGCAAAATCCCCCATATCAACTTATGCACCCGAAGTTGTTCAAACCACTCCCCAACACATTCTCGACGATGTGTCTGAGAGGAGGGCGACACAGGAACAACCGTTGGCTGCAGAAGTGCATACAGCTAAAGTATCGCTTGTTAGTGCTAGTACATCCGCGTTTGTGCAAACTACCCCGCAATCAGCTTCCCATCAACCTGTCAAATATGCATCAGCATCCGTGACCCCTGAGAAACGACCGCAGGACCGACGAAGTTCTGCGGACCAAACGTCAGTAGAGAAGAAGGCCAAGGCGAGATTATTTGGCCCGACGAAATTAACGACGAAGAAACAGAAGCCACTGAGGAGCTCTGTGCCCGATTTGGAGTATCAAATTCACTACGCTGAAATGCCTCGACCTCGCTCAGCTCCGGCGATAATCACTTCAGAAGTTTTTGTAAAAACATTGGACTTTGTCTATTCGCAAAAGGGACAAGTGCAAGAATCCACTTTCAGCTACACCGAAGGAACTCCAATGTTCATTGGCTCTTCCACAGACGAGTCTTCGGCAGTGCATACGAGATCTCATACAACACACTCCTCCGTGAGTGGAGGACCAAGTCCACCAAGTTCTGGAAGTCAAGTTTCGGGAGAGCACGTGGTGAGCGAAATGAGACTCAGCTCTTCAGGCTCATCAGGCCCTGAGATCATTCGCAGTCATGAAATTTCGGAAGCATCCTCAGTCAAGTCAGACAAGCAAGCATCATCCGGTGGTGGAAGCTCTCCGAGAGAAGGGGACGAGTCAATTAGCAGAGCATCATCTGTCTCTGGAGGATCAGTAGACTCTCCGCAAATAATACAACGAAGTCATAGTCACAGTCAGAGCAGCTACTCTGGAGGATCCGGTGCACCAAGCAGCTACGCATCCCCAGCCGTTGGCTCCGCTCCAATGTCAATCTCCTCTGTGTCAGCGTCCGCCTCACATTCCGAGCATTCTTCGCTGAGTGGAAGCAAGAAGAGCTCTCGCTCTGGCTCAGAAGCATCCTCAAAGTCGGTCTCGTTGAAGTTGTCGTCGACCTCAGCCTCGTCTTCGAGTAAATCCGCGTCAAGCAAATCTCATTCCAGCTCTAGTTCCATTACCTCTGTAACGCATTCCTCTCCCAGTAAGGGCTCATCTAGTGTGACTTCTGAGGAAGGTAGTGGGATCATAGGTTCAGGGGGTGGGGGTACTGGGTCAATGGGCTCAGGGACACAGTCACGATCCTCATTGGCATCTTCACCCATCTCAATCTCTGGCTCGGAGTCAAGAACGTCGGAGTCGACAGAGTTACAAATCACTAGGTTGTCTCCGCCACGAGTAGATTCCAGTGGGCAATACCCCACTGTTGTTGAGACACTTTCACCCTTCATCCAATTCACTTACTCCGTGAAAGGTAATTGATAAAAAAATAAAAAAATCTCAAAAATAAAGAAAATCAAAACAATCAAAAATCTCGACTCAAAAAATTGGTTTTCTCTTCTGTTTCCGTTAAGTTTTTTAAGTTGCACTTGTTATAAGTAATGTTTAAAAGTATGCAACAAAAAAATCTATAATGCCCACAATATAGAATTCCATTTAGAATTGCAGTGTTTTTTCGCAACTCTGGGTTTGTAATACACACAAAAAAATCATTACTCTTGACAGAATACTCACTTACTAAAAAATAGATGAACACAAAACACAAATGTGATTAACCCCTCTACTATATAAAAATGTTCCATGTTGTATTTTACATGTTCACAAATTCCAAAACACCTTACATCCAAACGATAGGCAAATTCTCATAATTACAGAAGGAGTTTTTTAAGGAGTTTAGCTGATTTCTAATTAGGCCACTAAATATTATGATGCTCGTTTTTCTAGGCTAAGAGCAGCAGGGTGTGGCAATAATTAGTGAGCAAAATGCATAATATATTTCGTAGTTTGCTTGCACGTTTCATATATCAAATCTTATTTCTTATTATTATCTTTATGTAAATTTTCTTTAATTATTTCCAATTTCCGTGTTTTTCATTGCTGCCCTTTGCATCACTATTCTTGCCAGCGGTGAAAAAAGAAGAAACCTGCTCAGATAAATCATTTTATAGTTTTCCTTCATCCTTCAAGCATCTTCGCTCTCTTCTTCGTCCCCAACTTGTCAATCTACACTCATACCACGAACATGCGAAGTATTTCTTAAAAAAATATAAAAAATGATAATATATGTCATGAAGTCTGTTGAAGCGCAGCTACAAAAAAAACTAATTTATTTTTCTATTTGCAAACCTTCGGTTTTATGGTTTTTTTTGAGTCGCTATGTTTAATGTGTTTGCTATTTTAAAATGCGTGTTTTCTTAAGTTCCCTTTGACATTTTGGTTTTTGGAAAGATTTTTGTTTCGATGTGTGACGAAAATTAGTTGTCTTTTGATAACTGACTAAAATTATACGTGTTCATTCAGGTGAAAGCGATAACTCTGACAAATCTTCATAAATTACACAAACACAAACAAAATTTTCATCTTTATGCTGATCCTCCTCCTCCATCTACTATGAGAATCAGCCAAAACATGGCGCTTATCGGATCGGGGAATGAGAATCGTCGTACAACCAACAACCTCCTCCGACCTGACTCTCCACTCGAGGGAGATGATGATGACAATGCTTTAACTGATGTGGAGGATTTGGAGGAATCTCGTTCACCCTGTGTTCAATCTCCTCCCTCAACTACAACGACAACCCCAATTCCTGAAGAAACAACTTCTAATGTTCTGCGGGTGACGAATGTAGATGACGGAGGAGTTACCGACACTGAACTGATGTCGGAAAACGACGAAGACGACCCTCAAGCTGAAGTTAAGGAGGAAGAAATACATCCAGAGGCATCTGAAGTTATTGACAAGATTATACGGAGTTACTCAATCGAAGGAGAGGTATGCGTTGAAGATAATTCTGGTGAGCGGGTCACCACGTCGAGGCAAACCCTTTCAAGATTGCCTGCGGTGGACGAGGAAATCATTCAAGATGATGGTGGTGGGTTGACAGATGTGGAAGACATGGAAGGAGATGACGACTTCGAGATTGATATCATAGACACGGATGCCTCTGGATTTTCACCGTCTGCGCATTGTTGTTTTGTAATTCCTGAAGATGTTGAGGTTGATAAAGAGAGGGAGCAAGTGACTATTACAGAGTGTCAAAAGGAGAAGACATATTCGTTAATTGAATTTCTCCATACTGATGATGACCCTCTCACTGACGTTGAATCACTTGAGGGAGATGAAGATACAAAAAAGGCTACACTTTCACCAGGAGGTCCCCGGTCCATAACACCTTCTGACGCAGGCGATGAAAGACTATATGAAAATGTTACAGACGAAGAGGATGAATTAGAAGAGGGGAAGGTGGCAGTTGCATTTAGTGATCGTCTCAAAGTTCAGGATGTGGACAACGGGGCTCTCACAGACTGTGAAGATCTGCAGACTTCTGATAATGACGATGATGGGGATGAGTGGAAGCCTGTTAAATCTGCAGCAAATATGGACATGGACCAAATATTGGAAGCAAATGTTACAGCAGCTCAAGCAAAAGTTAGTCTAAACGAAGAACCAGAAGAAACCTATCCGGAAACATCCACTGACGACGAGGAAATTAACTGTAAGCTAATCGACTCGCGAACATTATCTTCTCGTCTCGTCGTTTATAACCATAAAGACCAACTGACAATCGAGTCAGATGACGAAGGGGGCGTAACAGACGTCGAAGATTTTGGCGCAGTGGATATCGACGACTCGAGTGAAAACTCAATTCAACGTCCACATACAGAACAGGAGGAGAAAGTTCTGCAAGAAATTTTGGATGGACACTGTTCGACAGTTTCTGCGCAAGAATCAGAAATCAGTGTTGGAGCAGTTGTCCAGAGTAATCATGCCAGCGATCCTTTCTCTAATCGAAAAGGCCCCGACATGGATACAACGAAAAATCCTGGGTCAAGCATTCCAACAATTGTGATTCCAGAAGGAAGTGGACTTGGAAATGCGTCTGGTGGAGGAGCAAATGTCATTCGGCGAAGAGGAAAGAAGAAGCACAGCAGCAGCAGAAGAAGTATTTTTAAAAATATTATAAATGCACTGGAAATGCAGTTGAAAATTTGCAAAAAAACAGAAACAATTTTTTGTTTGGGCTGTCCTATATTTGAGTTTTTGTTTATTTTAAAGTATTTTTCGTTGGTAGATCTCTAGTTGTCGGCTTGAGCTTCTTAGAGCGATCACAGAGTCATCCAGTCAGGGGTCTTTATGTAGACAAAAATATATAAAAATATATCAACAGTTTTTACATTTTGTCCAACATTATGTGTAGCAAGTTTTTTAGAGGATTATATTTATCTCTGTGTGTCCATTCTGTATATTATTATGTACGTAATTTTAAAATGTAAGTAAGTATACGTAACCTACTTTGGCGTAATCAGTAGTGCTCACCTTTCTCCCACTTGTTGTTTCCAGAACGAGACGCACACTCACAATTAGCCGAAGATGAACCGCGATCAGGTAAGATGTTATTTTTGTTGACAGAATTATTTTTCTAAATTTCAACTTGAGCCATTTTCAAATTAGGGACTACGAGACATTTAATTTTTTCGGAATATACGCCTTAAATTCATATGATTGTACATACCTAAAATATTTGACATTTTCAAAGATTACTTTTTTTACGATTTCTTTTTATTTGATTTTATACGGGATTCTTTTTTATATTTTTATATTTTCTACACTCTGCTTGCATTATTGTCAATCGGTGGTATGGTGCTTTTGATATCGCATTATTTTTTTCGGTGAAACATGCCTGCATGCTTTCCGGGGCTGTACTTACAATTAGATAGATACATACTTTGGGAATGGGCAAAACACTTACTTGCAGTTATAATTATACGTGATAAGGTTACGAATGTTTAATAGTGAACACAGCACTACTCAGTGGATCGGGAGTAAGATGTGATATTTTTTGTCATGAAAAATTTTCCAGAATAGAATTTTGCACATGATGTATAATAATGTGTATGTCTGTGAAGATATGAGATTGGGAAAGGAAGATTTTATACGAGGGATAATAAGTGTGTGGAACATGTTTTTTTGGGTCTCTCTCGGTTAACCATAAATTATATTGTGGGTATTCTCATTTATTGCCATATAAAGACTTACAATCCCCTCCACCAACTTCCCCAACATCATTTTACGAAACAGTCGCACCCAACATAAGTGTCAGCCCCACTGGTCCAGGAGCTCATGATGATCTGCTGCTTCGCCACTACGGGGCAAAAAGTCCATCTGTGATTCTGGATACGTCTGAAGATGGGAAAGCAAGTCCGATTCATGCGGAGATCAAGCTCCTCGTGAGAACATCAGAGAATGGAAGGGAAAGTGTGGAGATTAGAAGTCTGAAAGAGGTGGTCGTTCCACCATCGCCCACCTCTCCAATCCCTCCACCACTCTCTCCCAGCTCACCACAGTCGCCGAAACGGGACACGCTTAGCCCAACTGATAGTAGTAATAGATATTCTGAGGACGACTACAGCGATCGGGTTGACTCACCTATTCTTACACAAAAGCTGGTGGTGCGCTTTCAAGAAGGTGATCTTAAATGTGCTGCTTCACATTCTCTCTCTGTCTGTGTGTGTTTGACTTCGAATCTCCTGTGTTTTGCCTGAAATTTCTGAAAAGAAGCCTAACATCATCTCAGTCTCTTCCTAACAACAAACCGTGTGCTTTCTCTTCGCTTTACTTTCCTCAAGATCAGCTTTCGGATTCTAGGGATGTTTGGATATCTTCACGTAGTATAAGTTTATACTTTTATACTCGTACATAATGACATATCTTTTCCTCCTTGATAAAATAAGCAAGTTCAATTCGGCCAGTTTTCGAACTTGGTAACTGTGTTGTCGACATATTAATTGTGTTCAGAAACTTGAAACGTTGTCCATCTATTAGGGACCGGAATATACTGATTCTATGTCTTACCTTGTGTGAATTAACACTTCTCTATCTCTCTCTCTCTGTGCTTTTGGGATTGATCGTTGACACCTATTACATCACTACCGTAAATTTTTTGGCTTTTTCCGGGTTGACTGTATATACTGACTTGAAATGTAGAAAAAAATGATATATATGCAACCAAGATCGTTCTCTTTTATTGACACTTACCACTTTTCTAGACGTATATATATTTCACGTAGGCCCTTCTGGAAAATAACACAAATTGGACTGATAAATTGGTTGTTATAAAGTATATCGTAGTAGAATTTTTTGGTGAGATAAAAAAATATGGAACGTTAGAGTTGAAGATATCATCGATTTTTTAGATCCTGCTCACGCGGACAGAACAGAACAGGTTATTCATACGTACACTGAAACGTCGACCTCTTCATCACCACCCACGGCGACGGGAACTCCAAAAGTATTCCAGGAATGTCTAAGGACAACGACTACAACGACGAGAACGACCAAGGTTCTAACCTCATCTGCACCGAGTCAAGCTGAAGAAGAGAGTACGATACCCGGGCGGGGTGTGGAGATAACGGAATACGTGTCAGACGAAGAAGGCGAGTCAAGTATGCCCCAACCTGTGACCATTTCTCAGTTTGAGCAAGAAGAAGAAGAAGAAGAAGCAGTGAGAGCAGATCGAATCCCAGAAGAAGAAGAAGAGGAGGAGGAGGCGAGAGCTTTTGAGTTCGAGGATGAGATAGTTACAAACCAGACTCCCATTAGTCTCCCCTCAAGAGACCAATCGGAACGAGTCGCAGATACAAATGGTCACGGTGTTGACACTTCAGAGCTCATTAGCACGAGAATTTATGGTGGTGAAATTGTGGATGAAATCATTTCAGAGGCTATTTCAAGGGTTAATGATCTGGCTCCAGAAGAAGAAGAAGGAAATGAAGAGTCAGAGCATCCTACTCGAGCAGCAGGTCCACGTCCAGACGATGATGTTATTGAGGAAAGTCCAGAGAGACTAGTTGAGGTTGGGGATGATGAGGCTGAGATACCGGAGCCAGACTCTGAAGAGCCCTCCAGCAAGTCTGATCCCATCAGTGTAACATCTCCGGAAGAGGAAACATCACAAACTTTGGAAGAAGGTGAAATTGGTGGTGGTGGAGGAGGAGGTGACGACGAAGTTGGAGAGTCTGAAACTGTTGGTCAACAGGCCAGTGGCGGTGCCCCGTCCTCTGGTAAAAAGAATAAGAATAGGAAAAAGAAGGGAAAGAAGGGTGGCGGTGGAAATGGCAATTAGCTCACAATCGTCGTAAGAATTTTTTATTTTATTTTTCATTTTACATTTTTGGGTGTTGTAAGAAGTTGCTGTGTTATTGCTGATGTGTGCATACAAAGGAGGCTGTGAATTGATCTGTGTACTTGTTTTGTAACTGCAATTCTGTGTGTGATCAACGAAAGGGTATAGAGGGTCAGGGTTTTAGGGGTTACCGAATACTCCAAAGTTGGTACTTGACTAAAGCATACAAATTAACTAGGATAATAGTGTATCCCAGGAACACTACAGGGCTTCTGAATGCATATCAAATTTGTGTGTACTTGTGTCTGGAATTGATATATTGTGTTGTGATTGTGTCGATATTTTTTTCCGTGAAGATATTATTTGCATGATTTTTTTCTATTTTTATCAACCTGCAATGCAAAGAATATATGAACAAAATGTATGACTATTGCAGAATCCTTGCCGATTTGTGTACTTGTGGCGAAATTTTATGTGAAATACAATGTCACACTTTTTGGTATGTGTTACAATTGATTTAATTGTTTATACCTATTTTATGTTCATGGGCTTTCACCCGTCCGTATAGTCTATGCCAATCTAGCCTATATATGTTACACACAATTATTTCTAATGAGTTTATTTATGGTTTATATAGCACATCGTTATGTTCATACACCTTTGAAATAGTGTTATACGCAAAAAATTATTTTGTTCAGGTTGTTTTGATTTCTTGTGCAGATGACAAACTGACGAATCCTGAATATATTAAGATTTGTATCACGCATGATGGAAAAGCAAGATTTTCTGATTTGATCTGATTTATAGGAACATAATTTGTGAAAATTTAATTTCCTAGTAATATATTCAATTAAGATGACAAGGCTCATAATCTGTTCATGCCCCCACAAGATATAATACTTGGTGGTGAAAGTTTGGTGAAAGCTTGCTTTTCCATGATGGATCCCCGTAACTGTCGTGCTGACTCATGCTCAGTATAAAGTCCGATTTATATAAAGCGTTACGTTTCCCATTCATGAACAAACTTTAGGTTCACGAGACATGTCCGACGTATCCGCGTCTCCATCAAGGGTTGTGGAATCCGTCGGATCCTTCACTGAGCGCCACAAATTCTGGAAGGATAAGGACGCAGAGGAGCAAAAGAAGCGAGAATCCGTTTCGTCCATTGAAGACTACACCCAAGGCTTTGACAATTCAGCGTTTGCAGGAGTTGAAACAATCGACACAAGACAAGTCAAACCTCCAGTTCAGCATCGCACTCCAAGTCCATACGAAATTGAGCGGAGTAAAGAGGCAATCTTCCTTGACACTGACGATCCCGAAGCTGAAGAGGAAGTCAGGTTGGAGGATCTTGTCCAATATACAGTTTCACAGAAAACAATGGACTCATCAGCATCAGCCCAACCTCCCCCTCTTCCTGAAAGGAAAGGGAAAGTTTTGTTCCAAGGAATGTCCTCCTCGTCCACGGAACGGTCTATTAGCGTAGATTCGGAGCAACAGCTCAAGGAACAAATTAGCAGGGAAATATTTGAAGCCGAGTTGGCAGAAAAGATTGAGTCTTTGGAGCCTGAGAGCAAAAGCCTGATCCAGGCGGCGTATGAAATTCGTGATGACAGTCCCTCTGGGGATGACAAAAGTGAGACTGAGACGACAGAGAAACTCCAGTCGAGCACTGTGACTGAGGAACGGATGCAGGATGTGAGGAACATTGCGTCGTCGCTAGTGTCGGAGATTGAGACACTAGCGGAGTCGACGGTGGAGAAGAAGTTTGAAAATGTGGAGCCAAGACCGTCAGCACCATCAAGCGTCGACATCACGGACGAGGAGCTTTTGTCAACGGGGGATATATCGTCCCCTGAGCCTCAGCGTTCCTACAGGGTAAGACTTAATATAAATAAAATATTAAATTACATGAATACATATACTTATTGTGATGTGATCCATCTGTAAAATGTACTTCGAAACAATTGTGAATGGAAATCGAAACCCGCAGTGATTAATAATGATGTTTTATTTTTGAATGAATGTGCAGTTTGAAGGAACTGATAGACATGAATCAGGAACGGAGTTTCAGACCGGGAGCTCAGTAGGTGGCACCGAAACAGGCACACCTGACACGCACGCCGTGCGCTCCTCCTCCTCAGGGGAATTCTTTACGGCTCATGAAGACAGCACAATTAAAAGCTCATCAGATGAGCCCTCTCGTCCAAAATCATGGGACTCATCGATCCTCGGCCAAGTTTCAAACAACTTCCCCACCTCACACTCAGGTGGATCAGAGTATCAAACAGCGTTGGGAGCTACGTCGGCAGTCTCATCTTCTGAAAGCTATTTGGGTAGCTTGTCGAGTGATGCGTCCGCATCAGGAACACTTGTTGCCTCACAAATTGACCTCGGAGCAGAGTTGCTTGGGGATGATGATGACGACGACGAATCCCTCCATGCTCAGGTGAGAGCTCAAGTGTCAGTGGAAGGCACCACCACCACCACAACAACCGGAACTGAGCAAACAGGTACTGTAACAACACGGTCGATTTACTGCGAAGCTGGTAGCAGCCATGGCATTCCACCACCGGGAACTGGGCTCCCGGTCACTCTCACCTCCTCCACCTCTGGCACAACAGTTTGCACACAAGTGGAGACCACTTACGAAGCAAGTGTTAAGGGTGATCCTGAGCTTGCTGATGACCAAGATGGCAACATCATGATTCTAGAACATTCCGGGAGGGAAATGATTGAGCCACCTCCCCGCACAATTCGAACCCATCGCCGCTCTGAGAGTCAATCCTGGGGGGATTCTCCACTGCGGTACGGAATTGAAGAGAAAATTGAGGAGGAGCAGCTAAAAGACATTGTTTTCCAATCAGAGGAAGATGAAATAGAGGATCTGTTTGATGCATCAACTGATATGGAAGATCCGATTCAACGACCAATCACTCCGGAGCCACAATTTTCACCGGACGATCAACCACGGCGAGTTTACTATCCAGAGTCGTCCTTTGAGCAAGCTGAAAGTTTGCTCGATGACGACATTCCTGAGAACCGAGGAGGAGGAGGGATGCCAGAGTTTTCAATGGAATATGAGAGAGTGATAGCGCCACAGCACCGACTGGAAGATATTGAGGAGGAGAGTTCTGTGAAAAATTCACCAAAATCAGTGATGAGCATTGAAATGAGTTGTTCACTCCCGGAGCTGGAAGAGCGGAATGGAAACGGAAATGGGGAGAAGTCTGGGAGGCCCGGATCAAGAGAATCTTCCTCCTCGCTGAAGGAATTTGAAAGACTTGAATCTGCGGTATTTGACGAAGTTGAGGTTGTGCGGAAGGATGAGCCTACCTTATCCGAAATTGAGGAAGGTCATGAATCACAAGTTTCAGAAATTTCAGAGGCCACAGAAATGTACGAGGAACATGATTCTGGTGATTTGGAATTTGACGAGAAGATGAAGAATATGTCTTCGCAACAATATGAAACAGCAGAAGATGCATCTCAACTGACAGACATACAAGATTTGCAGCTCGATGTGGACCCACAGATGACATTTTTCAATACTACAATCATGGACCCACAAACTCCCGACACAACTGAAACGAGCCAACTCGACGATCTCCTACTCAAGAGTGAGCTTCTTGGAACCACTGACGCAGACTCGAGTTTGGAATACAGGGCTCCAGACAAGATACTATCGGACGCAAAAATGACGTCCAGCGGGGACTCTCTTGACGATCAAACGGGGAAAAATTTGATGGAAGTGAGTCGGGACTCGCTAGACTTTGAGAATGAGAGGAGAGAATCTATGGACATTCCAGAAATGGTTGGCTCAGCAGACTCTCTAACTGGCAGTAAGAGTAGGACCACTCAGCTGCCATTCGATGAGCTGCTGTTCGAACCAGAATTGACGAGATCTGGGATCAAAGAGTCAGGAATGTCAGACTCATTGGAAATGCAGGCAGGACACACGTTTCCCCAGACAATGACCGAGTCTGCAGACTCTCTCAATGAAAGCAGATCCGGGGTTAGCGACAGATCATCTGCAGCAGGAGCCGTTGGAGGTGTTATGGCCACCTCATCGGATTCTCTCGAAGGTCAGAACATTGATCCATCTGCATCCTCAACAACGAGCACGGGCGGAGATGCAGCCATGTGGTCCAGCCTTGGTGGCGGATCAGCTTCAACGCTCGTGTCAAGCCAAGAGGACTTGACACTTGAGAATCAATAAAACTCTTCACAATTTTTCAGTGTTCCAATTCCAGGTGTTGTTGACATAACTAACATTTTCTCTAAATATTTCAAATTGTTGAATGTTGTCACAAAAAAATTGGTTTAAGTTTGTTGCATGTTCCGTGCTCTCTCAGTTTAATATTATTATGTTTTCTCTCTTTTATTGTGAAGTACACACACAATTATTTTATCAGAGCCCTTCTCCAAGCAGACGAGAAAAATTCATATAAGATGTATTGGTCAGCATATATTCACTTAGCTGATAAGAACATAATTTATGATTAATTTTTCGCACATCACAATTATTGATTAGCAGAAAAATTAGTATGAAAAAAGGTTGTAGTCGAAAGAAAGCTATTCATCAACGGGGAAAGTCTAATCAACACATGGAAAGGTATGGTGTGTTATTGTAGTATAGTAGCATAGTTAGTTCAACTTTTCTAATGTTTATGAAGGTGATAACATTGATCTAATTGATACGGACAAACAGGTATACACATACATTATTGATACACAAAAAACTACAAAGCAAATAGACGCGTAGTTTACAGCGTGAGTATAGAGCTAGAGTACCAGAAACCCTGTACATAAATATACTTTCAGACTGAAATGTCATTGGTATCCCAAAGTTTTGATTGTATTTTTTTGAAACAAATTGGTGTTTTATTATATTCGTTTTGCTTCTTGTTTGTGTCGTGGTGTGGTTTGTACAAAATCAGTGTATGAAACATTTATTTATGATAAAATTTGTCTAAACATTTCTTTCTGCTGTAATCATTTAGGAGCCAGCTCACCGGGTGACTCTTCCTCACAACAACGAACAATGGAATTGGAACGATCTGTCTCTCCAGAAGTACCTTCATCCTCATCCAGGGAAGATTGAAGGGATTTTATGTACAACACAAAAAAAACCAACTGTTGATGCATAGAACGAAAGAAGGCTAAAAAAATTCACACTTTACTATTCGAAATGTCAAAAAGAAAACGTGGGTTTCAGTTTGTCTAACGGAACTCTTGTCTCGTTTTTTTTCTTCAAAAAAAATTGTGTAATGTAATTTTGAAAGAGTTAATTCCACTATCAGCAAAAGTTAAAAGTAATAAACCCAAAGATGATTCACACCACCCAACACCAGTTTGGCATGAGACCTCATCTGTAGAAAAGGAAAGAATATAAAAAAACGAACAACTCATCATCCTCCATCACATCATGCCTGTTTATAAGAAAAAAATATAATGCTGTATAGAGTTAATAATATATATTATAAATCTATTTTGAGTTCCGAGTACCTTGAAATATTTGCAGAGGTATTTATATAAAAGGGCTCTATATATGTCTTTCTCTCCACTGTTTACAATAAGAAAGCTTGTGAACACACACACACACCGAAAGTAGATTTTAATTAGGATGAGACTTGGTTGTAAAACTTCGGCTTTGGTTTTAGACATCTTTCTAATTACTTAATTTATTTGTTTTTTCATGCTTTTAGTTGTTATTCTGTAGAAGTATATATCCACAATGTCAAGGTTAGCCACTTATAAATGCTTAGAGAAAGTTGATAATTTTATTGTAGGTGAAAGAAAGGTGATAAGGTTATATAACAGCAATGCATTTGCATATTAAATAGCAATGGTCGCTAACAAGGATAAGTTGCTCCCATAAAAAAAGAACGAGAAGTGAAAATGATTCTGAAGAAGACATGGTTTTGAAGAAAGCGTACCTAGAATTTCTAAAGGAGAGTTGGAATTGGAACGTATTCAAACATAAGCTTTGTAATAATAACACTCTTAACTTAAGGAACGCTCCATTCAACTTTGAGGAAAGAGGAGAGAGATGAGATAAAAGCAAAAAAAAATCTTTTCAACATACACCAGAAACATTCAATCGATGTAACAATACATACGTTAGGTTTAATACATTAAAATTGCATGTGAATTTCAAGTTACATTAAATATGCATTTGTAAAATATAGCGAGAAAATCAAATCTACGGCCACAAAAAATGTCTCGTGTATAAAAAGCATGGCTTCCTCTTTCCTCGTATTTTTACCACGTATATATTTGCTTTTTCAGCAATAATATTCCTACTACGATAGGATCCAATTCAAAAATGCTTTTCGCAAGGGGTATCATAAAAATTTACACGTGTACGTTTACATTTATAAAAATATTTGGGATAGAAAAACTTTTAAGGAAAAAAAATATTATCCAGTACTGCACGATAAATGTATATAAATATACAATACACAGGAACTTGGATTGAAAAAGCAGATTGTTTCTCATCATCACTATATAATCGTGCTAATGAGTATTCTAGGAATAAAAATATCGTTTCGATTGTATAAAACAAAAAAAAATGCTGCAAACTTTCACTGAAAACCAACAACTCCTCTCGAAACTTGAAAAAGAAAATGCAAAAGGAAAAACGGGAAGTCAATATATGGGATATATAAAAAATATTGATGTTGTTCACTGCTTTCTCCACAACCAGTTTTAAATCCACTGCGATATATAAAAAAAATATATAAAAAATATGGTTGACTTCAGCCGTGGGATTCTACTGAATAAATTATAATGTGCTGTACACTTATCTAAAAAAATGTAAGCATGAAATGAATGGAGCAACCAATCCAATCAACAGATTGCCTATTAATTGTATGACATAACTATTTTAAAAATTGTCTAACGCTATAATATTTAAAGATAATAATTATATAAGCTATATACATGCCTCTCCGGTAGATAGGTAAAATCAACACATTTAATAAGTCAACCAAAATTATCGGGAACTTGTGTGTAGCTAGATTTTAAGAAGATAATTTTAAATGTAAAAAAGTATAGGTTGTATTGTACGTGGAGGAAAAAAAATTCTAGCTCTTAGGAATGGAAAAAAGATTCTGACTGTCTTGTATTTCGTCGTATCTACATGTAATTATTACTAGAGACTTGATGCATTAAAATAAAACTAAATTGCGCTACTGTTAAAACAAATTAACAACTTCAACGACTTTCTTTCCAGCAAAGAATACCTGGAGCAATTGAATTTACATATGAAAAACATGATTTCGTCACACACAAAAGAAAAGTTTTGCACGTTGAACACATCTCTCGACTCATTTCCACTGTAGCCTGCGATAAATAAAGTGCATCATTTATTCTCATAATCATTTCTTATAATCACATGTGTATAATGTTGCACATAATTTACACACTTAAAAATTATCATGATCGCTTCGAGCACATAATACATACAGCATATATTTTTGGAATAATAATACAGTTACATCCTATCATGGCAAATGTGTGTATTATCATTGTGTAGGTCTCATGATGTTCAAGTTTATAAGTGGTACAGGGTTTAAGCACGTACAGGATTATGTACACTGACCTCAGAAGTATATATTTATGCATGTTAATTAAAGGGCTTACTCTCATATAATAATACTTTTTTACCTATAATTGTATGTATGTATTTTTGAGAAGGAACAGGTGTCATTAGTCGACACTGCCCAGCTATTGAACCCTAGGGTTATTATA
>JAQFZW010000392.1:0-64191 GCA_034687055.1 Heteromurus nitidus
ATTTACTTTAGATTTTCTTATACGAGGTACTTCAGTCGTAACAGTTTCAGACTTGTCGTAGAACGCAAGTTTTCTTACAAGTACGTTTCATCATTAAAACAAACTGCATCTTTTCATCAAAATCTTCGATTCGTACGTAATGTTGCACCATCAAATTTCCGACGTTCGTGTTTCCGTCTCGTTCACACTCGTACTTCTCTTATCAGTATCGCAAGCAATGCAATTTCTTTCATACTTTAGGTTTCATATCGCCTTAAAACAATGTACATGTAAATGATGTTCATATGTGATAACGACATCTTATCGCTAACTGTATCTCCTTCATCGTATAATCTTCTCAACGTTTTTTTCTGCTTACTACAAGCAATGCATTAAACATTCAACCTATTTTGGACAGCACAAAAGAGTACTCTCCTCGTGATCAACGTAAAGCTATTGCGGACTTTCCCCAACCAGAAAGTTTTCCCAGAATTAGTTTTATCGAATTGACAATTATATGTTATTTCATCATAAATTAGATATTGTATTCCTTAATGAACTTCGAAAAAAAAATGTAGAATATAGTGTATCTTATCCAGGGAATTTATGATATATAACATGAGTAAATTATGTAAATTTGTTCTGGCTTGCCAGGAATCAGTGCTCTTCGGTCGTTTCGATTGGTAAAATCTAAAAAAAAGTTTATGAAATCAAATATCCAATGATCCAATTCATGATCAATTAAAAATTATTGTCATCTTTACTTTAGTTGCGAGTATTCAAACTAGCCAAATCCTGGCCCACCTTGAATCTCTTGATCAGTATCATGGCGAAAACTATGGGTGCACTGGGGAACCTTGTGTTCGTCCTCATTATAATCATCTTCATATTTGCTGTAATGGGAATGCAACTATTTGCCAAAAATTATTTCGGTAAAATTCTCTTCAAATTTTTCTCTAAATTACAAACCCTCTTGCGTTCGACGTAATTCTAACGTATGAACACATTTTACTCTTCCACAGACAAAGTCACACTCTTCCCTGGCAAGGAGCTGCCTCGCTGGAATTTCACAGACTTTTGGCATTCCTTCATGATCATTTTCAGGGTACTTTGTGGAGAGTGGATCGAGTCAATGTGGGATTGCATGCTTGTTGGAGACGCGTCATGTGTCCCATTTTTCTTGGCTACGGTTATCATAGGAAATCTTGTCGTACGAAACCAAAGACGGATATCTCCCTTTAATTAATTAATTAATTGTGCCAACTTGATGCAAAGGATATAAATATTATGCTTAAACTGCTTATTTTCAGGTTCTGAATCTATTCCTGGCCCTGTTGCTCAGCAGTTTTGGTGCATCCAATCTATCATCGCCCCAAGCTGACGCAGAGACTAACAAACTTGCTGAAGCTTTTCACAGAATTGGACGATTCATCCGGTGGATCAAGTACTCAATCCGGAGGTGCATTTCGAAACTTTTCGGGTTGTGTACCAAAACGAAAAATCAAGTGTCCGACAATAGTGAGCATGCCAATGGAGAAAATGGCGGAGTAATTTCCAGCTATAATAATGTTAAACGAGCTGCAGATGAAAATGGTCAGCAAAAGTGACTATTAATGTTCTAGTTTAATACAAAATTCAATTCCGACTTTTAAAGCCTCTGAATTTCGATAAAACAGGAACAGGAAGTGAAGTAAAAAAGAAGCCCCGTCTAAATCAAAAAGCGAAATTGGTTATGAACGTGAATAAGTTGACAGCGGGCGCATCTCCGCATTCCCCAAAAATTGTGGATGGTCATGTCGAAAATGGGAAACCGAAGTTGAAGCATGCACACAGCAAGACAGGCATTGAAGCGGATGGAGTCAGTATGAAATCTTACGAATCCCATCGTACAGCGATTTCAAACAAAGAATATGATGAAGGTAATTGTAAACCCCCATTTTCTAAGGGGTACACAACGCTATATGTACAAACTGTTTTGCCTTGACTAATTTACGGTATTGCTTGCAAAAGATGGTATTGAGGTGGACCATTCCCATGAGTTTGATGGAATGGAGGAACAAGAAGAAACTGAAAATGGCGAGGGATTGGGAAAAACAGAGGACGAGGAAGAAAGTCCGGCGGATTGCTTTCCTCCAGAGTTTTATGAAAAATTCCCACTATTTGCTGTTGATGATACACCTTTTGGTGTTGGTTGGGCACATCTCAGGCTGAAAACGTTTAGATTGATAGAAAACAAGTATTTCGAAACGGCTGTCATTATACTGATTTTGCTTTCATCTCTTGCTCTGGTACACAATTTCACATCAATGTTATAAACTGTTCTCATAAAAGCATATTTGAAACATATGAGCTAACCATATTTGGTGTTTTCGATGTAGGCTTTGGAAGATGTACACCTTCAAAACAACCCAGTCCTCACTGATATCCTCTACTACATGGATCGAATTTTCACAATAATTTTCCTTCTCGAGATGTTGGTGAAATGGCTCGCACTAGGATTCAGAACGTACTTTACTAATGCTTGGTGTTGGTTGGATTTCGTTATCGTGATGGTATGATGGAGAAAGCTGTCGCCTAAAATTTGGATTTGGATTGCAATCTTGCAACCAGACATTGTTATGAATTATAATCTTGTTTTCCCCAATTAGGTATCGTTGATCAACTTCGTTGCTAATCTCGCTGGCGCAGGCGGTGTGCAAGCATTCAAAACAATGAGAACTTTAAGAGCACTCCGTCCGCTGCGAGCCATGTCGAGAATGCAGGGGATGAGGGTATATCCACTAACACTCAAATGACCATATCAGATTAATGCCAGAGTTCTTTTGGTAAATTTCATAATGCATTTCCTGTCGCAATTTTCAGGTTGTGGTCAATGCATTAGTCCAAGCCATTCCAAGTATCTTCAATGTGCTCTTGGTGTGTCTCATTTTCTGGCTTATTTTTGCTATCATGGGTGTTCAATTGTTCAACGGCAAGTTTTTCAAGGTATCCACGAAAAGAACCATTTCAAAATGCTTCACATAACTTATCCACTTCATAAATTCTTCATTCTAAAATACGATATGCATTTTGCAGTGCGTAGATCCTGTGGATGGTGCGAAGCCTGACTTTCGCATCATAAAAGATAAGGTGGAATGCCTGGCAAACAATATGACTTGGGAAAACTCTCCAATGAACTTTGATCACGTAGGGAAAGCATACCTCAGTCTATTTCAGATTGCAACGTTCAAAGGCTGGATTGATATAATGAATGATGCCATCGATTCTCGTGGGGTAATTTTTCGAAATATACGTGAATTTAGTAATAGTCATTTTACAAAAAGGAACCTTCATTCTATTGATCGCAATTTTATAGGACGATGAACAACCTCACAGAGAAGTGAACTTCTTGATGTATTTATACTTCGTGATCTTCATCATCTTTGGCTCGTTTTTTACACTCAACCTATTCATTGGTGTGATCATTGATAATTTCAACGAGCAAAAGAAAAAAGTAAAAATGAGCACATGTTTTGTTAAGCTTAGTTTAGCGATCTTACTGTTAGTAAAAGCATTATTTTCTAATTCCTATTTTCTTGTAGGCTGGAGGATCCCTGGAAATGTTCATGACTGAAGACCAGAAGAAATACTACAACGCGATGAAGAAAATGGGCACGAAAAAACCATTGAAAGCGGTCCCAAAACCGAGGGTAAGCATGTCATTTCCATGTTTTCCATTTCCAAATTCCTTTCTGATGTGAGACAATACACAATTATGACTTGATGCAACTCATATTTTTCAGTGGAGACCTCAGGCCATTGTGTTTGAAATCGTGATGAATCAAAAATTCGACATGCTGATCATGGTTTTCATTGGATTAAATATGCTGGTGATGACGATGGATCACTACAAACAGCCTGATGTTCGTAAATAATTACACTTTTATTTCCTTGCCTTCCTTTCGTACAACGAGAGTGAAAACTTCTTGAAATTGTTCACACAGAATTGGGAGAATATGTTGAACTATCTGAATGGGATCTTTATTGCGATATTTACGTCTGAATGCTCAATGAAGATATTTGCTCTTCGGTATCACTACTTTAAAGAGCCTTGGAATCTGTTCGACTTTGTGGTTGTGATACTTTCCATCCTAGGTACAATTGGACATGATATGACTACACCAGCTTAAAGCTATGAAAAATATTTGGTGAATTGACATTTCTATATATTCCACAGGACTGGTTTTGAGTGACCTGATTGAGAAGTACTTTGTGTCTCCAACGCTGCTGAGAGTTGTTCGAGTTGCAAAAGTCGGTCGAGTTTTGCGATTGGTGAAAGGAGCAAAGGGAATTCGTACGCTTCTATTCGCTTTGGCAATGTCGCTGCCAGCGCTGTTCAACATCTGTCTTCTCTTGTTTCTCGTCATGTTCATATTTGCCATTTTTGGAATGTCATTTTTCATGAATGTGAAACTCAAACCTGGAGGATTGGACGATTGTTTCAATTTCCGAACATTTGGTCAATCTATGATTCTCCTCTTTCAAATGTCCACTTCGGCTGGTATGCAAAATGAAATCACTTTTAGCTTTCCCCCAATGTCGCATACAACACTTTTTATAGTAATAATCGCTACTTTTAAGGTTGGAACGATGTCTTAAACGGGATTATCGATGAGGAGGAATGTGAAAAGCCGAACCCAGAGCTGGGAATACCCGGTGACTGCGGAAATCCTACCGTTGGAATTGCATTTTTACTCACGTATCTTGTCATCAGCTTTCTCATTGTTATAAACATGTACATCGCTGTCATTTTGGAAAACTACTCACAAGCAACGGAAGAAGTGCAGGAGGGTCTTACCGATGATGACTACGACATGTATTACGAAATATGGGCACAGTTTGACCCTGACGGAACACAGTACATGAAATACGATCAGCTATCTGACTTCCTGAATGTGTTGGAACCACCCTTACAAATTCACAAGCCGAACAAATACAAAATTATAGCTATGGACATTCCAATCTGCAAAGGTGAGAAAAATCTAAAAAAAAATTATAAAAACTTTTGAAAATTTTGAATCACAGTTGTAAATTTTTTGAATAGATGACATGATGTACTGCGTTGACATACTTGATGCTCTCACAAGGGACTTCTTTGCAAGGAAAGGGAATCCGATTGAGGACGCTGTGGAACTTAACGAAGTTCAACTGCACCAAGAACGTCCTGGCTACGAGCCAATTTCCTCTACTCTTTGGCGGCAGAGGGAGGAGTACTGTGCGAAGGTAATACAGATCATTTGGAAACGCTTCGTTCAGAAACAGAAGCAGGATCGACTTCAAGCTCTGCTACCACCAGGGCAGGACGTGCCTGCACCGGAACCTGGGTCAAGCAACACAGCAGATCATTTGCGAACCACCATTGTCATGAATGAGACAATGAATGGAAACAGTCCTTCGGTTAATAGGGGACAGTCTCGATCACCTTCTATTTGCTCTCGGGTGACGGACGTTTAGTCGGTTTGAAATTGGCATACATATGCAAATGCATACATTATATGAATGTATGCATTTGCATAGATACATACGCATATGATGCTAAAATAAGTAGTCTAATTGTTACACTTATTATAGGTGTCATTTCGTCAATCTTTAGGTTAAATATTTACAAAAGGTTGTTGGAAGTTGTTTTTGAAAACCAGGCCTGGTTAGCGTTGGACCATCATTGTATGATAAATTGTACATAATAGCAAATAAGCTACTGCTTTAAATATACTCAAAAAGGAGTATTTGGGTAAGCTATGTACTATTTTATGCAGGATAAAAATTTAGATAATTTCGTATGCGTTTAGATCTTAGAAAATAGTTTTTGGAGCAAAAATCTTCAAAAGGAAAATGTAACAGTACGTATTATTATTAGCAGTATTAAATTATGAATAAGGTTTCAGCGAACTTCAAGGTTAACTGCGAGCGAGCTTCTTTGAGGTGAAGGTGCTTACAAATTTTGCAGCGAGTGAAGTGAAAAAAACTCCAAATATGTGATGTGATAATAGATAATATTCATAGAATATTGTAAATAATATTACGCAGAGAGATGAAAAGTGTCCATATGTCACTCAATAGTTTGTTTGATGTTCTTACCATTTTACAATGCGCTCTCATTCTCCTCAGCAGCTTTTTCTTTTAACCGAAACTTTTCTTTGGAATGTATTTGCACGCTAAGGTAAGTATCTTTACGCTGCTTTTCATAAGTAGACTACATTTCCTGCAATTAAAATATTTTTTAAATATTTTTTGCTGTTTTGTCTGCCACCTGCTGTTCAGATGTTATATTCATAAGACCTGTGACCTGGAATGGAAGGAATGATAATATTTATGTGCATAATAATAATTGGATATATGATGTGTTGTTATATATTCTGTAAAGGTGCATTGTACACTTTTAAATATTACGTGGAAATGAAACTACCTACTCATTATATGCGCTGTTTTGTATTCTTATGCTCTCAATGCTTTTCCATGCGATCCTACTTGATTATATATTCAATTCCATGTTGTAGTAGATGATGTTAAATTGCATGCTAATAAAATTCCTTCTAAATTTAACAAGTATGAATTTCTACAAGCATCGTTCATTACACTACCGATCATAAACGGAAAATCTTCCCCTTTTTGGCTTTTCGTTTTTGATTTGTGGGATGATTTTGATCTTCATGTTGAAATATTTTTTTTCATTTTTGGTATAAATTTACAAATCGCTCTGCAATCCGTTCCATGAATAAAGTGCACACACGATATACACGCACAATTTGAATCTTTAACTTTGTAAGATCACTAACCATTTGTTATTGCTCTAAAATGAGTTACAAATTTGGTGTCATAAATATATAATATCAAACATCCATTCAACAATAATAAATACACACGATACACATAGACACACACATTAATACTTCTTATTGCAACGAGTAAAAATAAATGATATATAATCGAAATAGAATTTAATATAACCTACTTTTCTACAGGTATCTCAGTCCGTTTGCAGCTAAAAACTAGTGAAATCTTTTTTGTATTTAGGCGTACACATAAATAGAAAAGGGTAGTGAATCATTTTGTGAACATTGTTTGGATGATTACTTCCCCCATAATTAAATGCACATATATATTTTTTTTCTTAGAAATAGTGAAATGTCGAGAAAACATGAAGAATCCAAGCTTTTCGCGATAAAGTCCTCTAGTTTCATATGAAATGTTCTCCAAAAAACTCACAATGTAGCGAGAATCCTGGTAAAGGAAAATGCAGCAGCAACAACGGTTTGGCCCACACCGTAAACAAATGCGTAGAATGGAGTCATCTGAAGACTACTTGCGGAATAAACGAATGCTATCACGGCACTAGTTATCAAACCCGTTGTTCCTGGATTAACTATTCCCATCAGTAGGACTAGAAGTGGGAAGAACCTGTGAATATATATGTATACAGAGAAGAACAGTGTGTAAGTAATTCACTTCAAGTCCCTAATTATTTGGACAGGACAACAAAAATTATTTGCAAGTGAATTCTCCAGGCGAACTTACCTCCCAACTCTATGTTTGCGTAACGTTCCGAACGCAATTAAAGCACCAATAATGTGAACTATGATTGAAGAGAGAAAGGCCCACAGGAATACTCTATGCCACATGTCTATAAAAGTAAGGTTTACATATTTCTTTGTTAGTCATATTTCATACAAGTGAATCAAATGATTTTCAAGAAAAACTTCTTTTTCAATCTATTTAAAATGAATTAGAACCTGTGAAGGTGAAGGGACGGTCCGATGGTCCGAACCATATAATTTTTTGAATAAAATCGGAGAAACTGCTAGACATTTTTCCGGTGAATTTTCTTGGTGTTGGAATGCGAATCACTTTTATGCATAATGTGAATGTATTGCTTCTCTTCAACGAATTTTCAGTGCGGAGCAGCGAAATGCAGAATTTCGTGGCGAACAGAAGTGGATTTTTTTTGTACTTGGGTATTTGAAGAGTATCACATTATGACTCGATATATTTTTTACCAGTGCGATAAATAATTTCTTCATTTGAGAATATGTAATACTCGACATTTTTTCAAATCATTTTTTCTTTTCTTTCTAGAAGCTGCACAAACACACAGGCACAATCCACAAGGGACAAAAATCTACAATTATTATAAACGCGCTCAACAATCCCAAAAAGAATACAAGTATTCATGTCATTGTTGCGCAATTTTTACAGGAGCTGATCTCTTATTATTCATGATATTACCAATGCTTCCTCCCATTATGTTGAGTTACAAATTGGGAGTATATAATATGTAGTTCACAGAGAGATGCATGTGTACATAACCCAATATGTATCAGATCAAATGTACACACGAGCATACTTTAATTGAACTACATTTTAAACTAGGAGTGTGTAAGGAAAGACGGAGAGATTCCACATTTGTGTGAAATTTTATTCCTCTCTCCGTTCCTCCTGTTTTCCTTTTTTTGTACCAAAAGGATTGAGCTATTTATCCTAGTGTGCATGTTGAATGCACCGCTGAACAAGTGTGAGCACAGTGTAACATGAAACAGGGAAAAATCTCGCATCTGTATCTGCTGAACGGGGTTCTCGGAAATAAAGGGTTATAAGGCGTATATGTTGGGTTGGGAGAATGTGTACGATCTGATTTGGGAAGTATGAGAATTCACATAATATTATCACTTTCTCTATAAGATTTTTTGCAGAGCTTACTCTTTGTTAACGTTATATAGCAAAAGTGTTGAGGAACTCTTATTACTCATCATATAAACCTTCCACACACGGTACCACACACATGCTGCATTGTGTATTCCACATCACGTTTGCAAATTCTTAACATGTGGCTTAGATATGACATGACTCATGGATACTTTGTAAACAATTGTGCATTTGCATGTACAATCTTGTGCATTGTTAGATATCATGATGATATCATGCTGGAGAGTAGTCATGTTTGTATTCGCATATATACGACAGCACAACCGCCTGTCAATGCGAGCGGTACTCATATGACGATAATATTTTGCGGCACACAAACGGAAAACCAACTTAGATAATTTGACAGTTGCATGTTAGACTACAAACGTAAGTTTAACGTTTGAATTTGCATGTAGTGTTAAAATTGGTGACGCGAGTTATACACATACGCATTTCCATCACGGATTTCTTCGTAAAGGTTCTTTGTTCTGGGGTTTCATTTCTCTATAAAAGTACAAAGGCGTAATTACACCAAATCATTCTTCAATAGACGACTGCTCTTTTTGACAATTCAGCCTAGTTGACATAATACATAGGTGTGAGATTTTAAACAATCAGTTCAACCAGGGGCAAGTTTATACTTCTCCAGTGTACCATGGCTGGAATATCGAAATCCGAGGAGTGTGTCCAGCAGGAACAACCCAGAATTGTACAACTCTTGTCACCAAATTTTGACATGAATCAAATAAAGCGGCACGACATCGACGTAGCTTCCGCGCTAAGCGGTTACGAAAAGGACCACGCCATTGCATTTACATTGGAAAACGTGTTTACGGCCGAGGAATGCAAGTCTATGATTTCGTACACCGAAGACCAAGGATATACCAAGGCCCTGGTAAATATAGGCGGAAGAGAAATAGTTGACGATCGTGTACGAAGTGGCGAACGAGTAATGATTGACGATGTAGACTTTGTTGAAAAGTTGTGGGACAGAATTTCTGCACATGTGCCGAAAAAAGTTAAAGCAGGCCGTGTGGTGGGATTAAATGAAAGGATGAGATTCCTTAAGTATCAACCCGGCAATTACTTTGCACCTCATATGGACGGAAGTTACTCCAGGAAGGATGTGATGGAAATTAGTCTGCTCACGATTCAAATATACTTGAATGAGGGCTTTAAAGGGGGGAAGACTACGTTCTTTTCACGATATGATGCCTCCAAGAAGAAGAAGAGTACACTTCCAGTTAAACCGAAGACGGGAATGGTTATGATATTTGCGCAGGACTTGGTTCATGAAGGGTCTCTGGTTAAAAGCGGATTGAAGTACACAGCAAGAACTGATATCATGTACTCTTACGAAGCGACACGGGAATGATGGGATACTTTGGGCGTCTTTTGTGTTATATTTTATTTTAATGAAGCATTTTGATCTATTTAATAAGCATGAAGCAAGATGTGATTTAATTATTTTCAAATGTCTGATAATAATATAAATGTGATTCAAATAGTATTATTGTTAATAAACAACATTTATGTACGCATCTATAATGCATGAGCTCGTAGGGCGGAGCACACAACAAATAAACTGGTATTTGAACAGGATATTCAATTCTAACACATAACTAATTGTTGTAAATACTATATACACATGCTATACGGGTGCCTACAATATGCATTTTGTTTCTCGCACATTCTCACAGAAAATATTGAAATAACAGAATTATGCGTAGTTCATTCCCCTCTTGGAAAAGTATTTGGTAAAAAGTGTTGTATCAATGAGGGGAATGACACGCTGAGAAGAATGTTCTACATTTCGCGTTTCCTGGAGAAATGTGAGTGAAGAAGGAACAAAACCGACAAAGCATATATGAACTCTGCATTATTTCCCATATTACTCCTACATCATCATAAAAACACTCAACACGTGAGTACTCACTACCAACCAGAAGCAGATCGATACTATTTTGAAGAATTTACTGTGGGTAAACTATGAAAAAGGCATGTGAATAATTTATCAAACCACCTGAACACATTTTAGGGTATTCGCAGGTATGCAAGATGTATAAGGGCACTGTAGGTGAAAAATTATGTTGGCTCTCGTGAAAACATGGTGTGGTGGACTGCATACAAACATTATGCATCTATAAAATACACATTTACGCATGCTACACTGAATATAGGAGAGAATTTTGAACTGTCAAGAGTTCCATTTGAGCATGTGGATATAATATGTAAATAGGGTTTTCCAACTCTGGCATGCGAAGAACACATTTCGCGAGAGAAAAAATTCTTCATGTGGAGCTGTTGCTTGTAGCTTTGCTAATTGAATCGTCTGTCTTCGTTCCAACATTCAAACTGACGATAAGATTAGTTATACCAAGGCATAGTCAAAACTTTGTAAACTGTAAGAATAATCGTTGTTCATTTCAATAAAAGCATCATTTCCGTAATGCAAAATGTAAATCTGTTCTTGCGATTAGTACGAGCAGAAACGCTAAAAGCCAAGATTTTTTCCATTTCCATTCGATGAAAAACCAAATATTCTATACCACAGACCACATTTTCTCTCAGAGTGAGCCACGCCATGCAGATGATAATAGCTCATTTCATTGCCATACTTTATTCCGAGTGTCCATGACTTATTTCGGACTGATGGTTTCATCTTGCAGACGAGAAAACTAGAACTAACCTCACCACACCGAGGGTTACTTAAGTATGCTGTTCTGTAACATGACTTTGACTATATGACTTACTGCTACCGTTTTCCGCTACAGTGTATTATGCTTTACATATATGTGCATATGTACAACCCAAATTTGTGCCTATGTATGTTCACTTCTTATTCTTACACAGTCGCATATCGAAATTTTCGGGGAGTTGTGGCCACGCCAAGTTGGCATCACATCACAACATCATACAACAGCAAAATGCATAATATGATGAAGGCACACATGCCCGACTTTTTTTTTGTTGAACGTTAGTGGTGGCTTCTAGTTTACGGCGACTTTTTGTTGTGAGAAAACCTCCCTGGATAGGGATAGCGTGAGTGATTATGTCCTATCTTTAAGGAACATATATGCATTCTTTGTGTGACTTGGGAATAGGAACACTGCATCTAACTCCAGTTCCAGTTGCCTTTTTATGCACCCCTCAAGAATGAACTAGTAGCTCAGTGTTGCGGCAGGACTAACAATGCACAACAAATCCATCCCTACTCCGTCGTACTAGTTTGTTTTTATATTGGGATCATCTGTACAAAGAAAATATTTGGAAAGTACTTTTCTAATGATTTTTTCGAACAGAATAATATAAACAGCGAGTTGAGATGGTTTATTTGTTTGACACGTACTTCTAGTTGAAGTCTGTACTCCGCCACTCATCTTTTAAGAGTGTATAGTGAGTGGCATTAAGTTGTGTGTGCTGTTTGAAGCCACAGACAGCCACTTTTGTGCTGAACAAATATCTTGCAGATTGCACTTATTAGTTATTAAAATATATTATTAGTATACTTGAGCATTCTCATGCAAACAAAATAAACGCAATAGAGTGATCTGACTGTGTGTGACGGTTGGGAATGTGAATGTGGTGAAAGTATATATGTTCGTGTATGAAATCACATGTCTGAACAAGACGAGAATTCGCCTGACGAAAAAATGAGTGCTAAGGTCTCAGCCGAGGAATTTAAGGACTTCATTGGTGACGAGGTTGATCGATCCGGAAAGTATGGTGAGTATGAGTAAAATGTGGAATTTTGAGATTTTTTATATTCTTGCCTTGTACAGCATCTACCGAGTAGTAGTTTATTATGCATGAAACGAAGAAAGGAGTCAAAGCCAAATGTTATCTGCTTTGTGGTTTCTTTTTATTTATCATAAAAATAAAATAGCAAACCCTGAGAAATAAGAATAAAAATAAACTTATTGGTTTATTCTGGTTACGTGTTTCACACAAAAGGGCATGTTTAGTCGGGCGGCAACTTTTCCCACAGAAATATATTTTTGTCCCTTATTGAATGAACGGGTTTCACGTAAACTAACAAGTATTGATTCTTCCGTCATTTGGCTTTGGTCGATGGACATGACTTCGGAAGTAATTTCCTTCCTGATGGTATCCTACGGTGTATTAGTTCATTGCATGATGCATGTATAACATTTGGTAATTTTGTCGTGTACATTTCGATAAAAAAACTTCAGACCCCCGAGACACGAAGAAAGAAATGGAAGTAGTATATTATATAAACATAGTTTAGTTTATTTAGACTTCGTGTTCAGTCGTATTGGGTATTGGCATTACTCTCAAGGGTTGATTGACAGAAACGAATCCTTGAGACATTTCAGTTTGGCGTAACATGTAGTTCATGCTCAAAGTTTTTTCTCCTTCGTGTGAGCGTGTCTTTATACTTTTTCTGTAACTTGATATAAAGATAAACAGTCTCATGTGCCGTATATGCCAGAACGTCATTTAATCAACCATGATGCTTTGTTCCTTTGTTTTATGCATGAGAGATGTTTCCTAAAAAACTCCCAATTTCCCAACTCCGAAATTGTATACATACCACACGCACAGTTGACAGTGGCTTGTCGCCTTTTGTCTCGATATATCGCGCAACCGAACCTAAACTAGAGAAACTACGCACCATGTCATTTGCAGTTTGCATCATGCCAATATAAATCTATAAATGAAGTGACAAGGGGGGTTGGGACGACTAAAATACTTTCTCAGGGACAAAAAACTATTGTGTGGCAAAAATACTCATTAGAAACTTTTCACCATTTTTCATGCAAATTGCTTTTATGCTTTATATCGCTAATACTCATATGATGTCGTTCCAAAACATGCATTCCCGTTTACCATCCATCCGCATATTGCATATATGCTGCGCATTATTTTTCCAACGTCTAATAATCAAGTACATTATTGACAGTAAAACTGCCTGCACGCATGAAAGATGTTCCACTCCAATTCCAAAACGATGGGCTCAACGCTCAACTTTTCAATTTACTTGGAAAGTAAAATGATAATATTTTTACTCCCTGTCTCTCGTGCATTGGGTTCTTCAGGGAGTTCTCCATTCAAACTCCATCAGCAGGGAGGCGTACCAGGTGGAGGAGCATGCTTGCATTACTGTAATGGAACTCGAACAACCACTCCAACATATTGATTTAATGTCGATCACTTTTGCTTTTACTGACAAATGCTGTACAGTATGAGTCATATAGTCAGATTGGGACTAGAAATGTATATAAGGCATATAGACACTGTTATGTTCTTATATGGTGATACACGGTGATGGAATTTCTTTGTTTAGCATTATTTACTCCGCTCTCGTCAACACATAATATGCATTCGATGTAATGAAAAAATAACATTACTTTTTAGATGAATTCAATTCTCCACATTGTGCATGTCACATGTACATATAAAAGTATATATGTGATATAGCTCAATTGAATTCTTAAATATTGTGGTGGCCCTTTGTACTTTGTTTGTACTACAAATAGGCGTCTTCAAGACAAGCCAAGTGGTTTCATGTATGAGTATTCACACAAGTCAAGTAATAGCAATCTATCTACCACCTACCACATGGTAAGTTGTAGTAGTACCTTTGAAAAGTACTAAGCACACCTCGACACCATCACCAAACACATGAGCAACAATAACAATGCCAGTGACGTGACGCTGCTCAAACATGCAAACAAGAATTATGCTTACCCTTTGTCATACGGTTAGGAAACATCATTTATTCATTGGATCTCCGGCTTTCGATCTAACATCACCAAAGTCGCCAAAGAGAAGGGGGTGCAAGAGAGTACAAAATGACAACTCTTTTGTGTGCATATTGTTCTTATTTCATGCAGTCAGCGACGCATCACATTCTTCTTGTCTTTTTGATTGTGCCAGCCAGTAGTTGTGTAGTAGCAGGTGGCAGTGTTTCTTGTAATTTCGTTGACAGTTCTCGTCGTTGCCGTGTACAAACTTAAAACTCTAACTAACGTTATTGAATTAACAAGCCCACCACCCACCAGGCCAGAGGATTTCTATTAAACATCATCAAAGGAAATTGCATTTCGTTGTAGTTCTAGGTTGGAGGTAGAAATGATAAATGGTTTTGGGTGTTGTTTAGATTATATTTTCGTGGTCTTCGGTATCATCGTTAGGTTTGGGTGTTGAGTCATTGAGTGCTCCTTTGGCTTTCAAGATGTAAGCGAAAGATAATGAACAAGTGGATACCTAAAGGGCAAACACGATACTTCCTTCCATGTGAAATTTGCAGTTCTCCAAAAAAAACTGTTTTGCCAAATTACTCATCCTTGAAGGAAGGCTTGCCATAGACAAAATGAACGTCGTGTTGTAAAACGATCGATGATAACTTTGTGCAGTTGCGATTTATCTGTCTTTGTATCGATATTTGCAAAGGAAAATGTATGGAATTAAATTAATGAAACTGTAGGAAAAATGAAAAGTGGAGTAGTGGGACCTCTGCGTGGACGCGACAGCATTAGCAGTTATGTGAATTACTTGGAAGACATTTCTGATCGTACTGGAATTTGATAAAACTTACGTCGTGTTCACTTAAAACTCAGAGAGCTGCTAACATATATCCAACGTTTACAATGTGTAGCGCAGTATTAAAGCCATCACAATCATGCTAGCAAGAGCGATGTCCTTGTGTCAAAGACTTTCCGTCCGTCACCAAATCACTGTACGATGTGCCTTGCCAGAGTTACACATCTACACTGTAGATGCATTATATTGAGCCAGTCATTCTATACCATAAATTAACCAATTACAGCAGTAATGATAGTCATATTCACTTAACGTCCTAAGTTGTTCGTTGAGTCATTCCGTTATCATCACCACGTCGTGCTGTTAAAGAGTAAAGAGGAATAGACGATGGGACAACATTGAAGTTTTAAGGAATGGTTTATAGTCCTTCCTCACACATCACCTGTCCCAGATACATGCATGTCAGAAAGCGAGCACAATGTGCAAATTACTTACATCTAATAGTATTAAAAGTTTTTTACGACCTATATGCTTCTGGGTTTTCCGATGTAAAAATTTGAGTACCACAAGTGTGTGGTACAATGATGCTACAAAAATCGAGGAGTCTAACATAACTTCCGTCAATAAGGCTGGGAAGTATATGGAATCTGCTTTACTAAAAACTTTTTGTTGAGTTTGAGTTGAATATTGTGGCAATTTTGCCCAACTTGGCAATTTTCGAGAAGCTTTATGCAAATCCAAACATGAACCAAGAAGTATGTGTACCAAGCCAAAAAATCCTTCAGCCGCAAAAAAAACTGATTGAAATAAAGTATGTTTTTGTGCATTCCCATTTATCCTTGCCAATGGGGAATCAGAAGGAACAAGCTTGTACCACACATGTGTAATGTCATAATATCTAAGTTCTAGTCGTGATTGTGACGATGAACGTGAGTTTGTGCCTCTACTTATAATTTGGAAGTTATGAAAACTGTGAAACTGGCAAGTATGTATACGGGAATGAGTCCATGACAGACAAATCTGGTACCAATACAAGATAGCTATATAGTCTTCATCTTAATAGTACCTCCATACACGCATGTCTGCTCCTTCTCTTTGATTCCACACTCGTTATTATATTTTATCGAAGAAACTCTGCTGTGAACAAGAACACTTGTTCCTTTCATAGTGTGGTGGGTACTATTCGCTATAAGAAATCCAAGAAAGAAGACATCGCTATAATATAGACTATATTATAGAGTACATGTGTTTTTTGTGATTATGTATGTATGTACTCTTTGGATTCCAGAGCAGAAGATTGTTGTGCCGTAGGAGAAGGAGAAGTTGATTGAGGAATAGAGCATATTTATCTAGTCAAAGCGCCAGCAAAAAATTGCATGAAGCCAATTCTTGAGAGGAGCAGAGATTGCAATGCATGTAGAAAAAAGACAATCCGACGGAAACAAAAACATCGAGAATCAAGCCTGACTATTAGTAATTTGATATAAGTATTATATAAAAAAAGAGCACATAACTAGAGACTGACAACAGAGCAGACATAATTTCACTGTTCTTGATTAAGGAATCATTATCTAGTCAGTCATTACGGTTTGGAAGCACGTTTAGTACATTATGGCTTCTCCAGCACATTAGACTAGGAGACGACTACACTGTGATTTAGAGTGCTACTATCCTCTACAAATTCTACGATCCTACTTCAGGTACAAAATTGTCAGCCAGTTCTAGTTCTGTCTCTAGAGTGTCGTTGTCGCTGGATTGAGTTATTACAGTCCTCAAAATGACTGCAGGCTTTAAAAGCATTGCATTGTTTAGGTGAAGTCGTTACTCGTTACATTTTCTTCTTACTCTTAAACTGCATGCGTGTATCTCCGATTTCAACGACGAACGTTTCAGACAAAACACCTTAGTTGCCAGTAATCGGGACGGGGTTATGAGAGAGTTTGAGATTAAAATGACAGTGAAATAAAATAATTACGCTTGCCTAGTGAAGAACCGAAGTATTAACTCGTGATAGAGTATAATATTGAGCGTTGAGAACGAACAAATGAAATGGGTTCTTCGTGTTGCAAGGGACAGGCTGTGTCCGCCAGCGAAAACAACGGTAAGGCCGTGAAAAATAATATGTAACAATTTAAATTTTTCAACTATATTATTTATCTATTATATCGTTCATTATCATTATTGCCAAATTTTCAATGCATATTTTCGTTAGAGTATATATATTTTTATGGAACACGGTCATAATTCACAATAGTAACGCTCATACCTGTCACCATCATTAGCGATATATAATTAAAATTAAATGTGGTCATGCAGATGCAGATGCTAAAACCTAGACTTTCAGCACAGTCCCGGTCTTGGACTGGCTGGACAAGTGGGCATTAGATCCTATGCATCACGTTTAGACGGCACCTTTTTCCTGATTGCACAAAAGTATCTTTTAATGCTCGTGTCTCAGTACAGTGGGCTCCAAAACTATTTTGCAAACATACATAAGTGCAGATTCGTCATCGCATTCCTTTGTTCTTCATCAAATAAAGCACACACAGTGCCTATTAGCGAAACGAAAGAAACTGCTGAAGTATTGCCGGTTATCGGATGGATATCCGTTATTATTATGAACGTATTTGTTACATTTTTTATCTGGTCGTGGTCGTGCACACGAAGGAATTAATAAGCGTATGTAGGTACTTACATGCATCCAGTTATATTATGATGTCAGCCTTTCAACGTCAGTGTTCTCGGGTTTCTCTATTTACTCTGTTCATTATCACTATCGCCGTTATTATCAAGTTCTCGTCCAGTTTATAGCAGCACGTATGTATATGTCTATATGCACCGCATCAGTTGAAACTAAATATTGATGATCTGTGATTCGAGAATTCTTCATACGGTTGAGATGTTGAGAATAACCTATGCTCTATTCCATGCCTACCTACAGAATTTTAAGAGTGAGTATGAGTATACAACTGAAAGTGCATCAACAACGTTGAGCGTAACTCAGCCACTGGCCTTCACATAAATAAAATTAACTTTCATCCTTACCATGTTGCTTATATTGTAAACTAAAACTGATATTAAAACACATTGCTCGCTCAATAAATCATAATTAGTAGCACGACCGAGGGTGATAAGTTCAATAAGTTGACAACATCCACTTACGTCTAACAGTGGGTTTAGTTTAACTTGTGACATATATTTTGCGGAATTTTTCGGCTTGCATACTGCTGCAGCGCAGGGGCGAGAGGGCGAATCAAAAATGCATTATTTTAATTTAGTTCAAATCAGCGTTCGTGTACAGAGTTACGCTCATCCTGTTTTGTGAATGACTCATAAAATCAACACTGTTTTATTTTCCAAGAACCATTTTTGCATACATATTTGCATTCGTTTCAGTGGGGAACTTTTTCGGCGATTTTTCTTGGAGAACGTTCCAAGTATGTGCTTACATTTAATTCATCGTCTTACTTTTTGAGCCTCTACATCACGCTCACGTTGGGGTGCATTTTACGTTGATTTCTCATTTGTAAAAAGGCCGATTAAATCTAAGTTCAAATTATGGGAAGTGAAGATGGTGATGATGCGTATGCGATGCGGCGAAAGTGGGTCGGTACGTACAAATTAGCTAATGTCACAAATGTTGACGACATTCTTATTTAATGATTCACATGTCTCATGGGAAAGTTGCTCTGTATTGGTTTTAATACCAATTTAGGGGAAAGTAGGATAATGAAAAGTGAAAGCAACACAAAGGATTACTTTGATAATTTTTGTATTGACTATTTCGCATTTTTGTTTCAGGTCAACCAAGGGAATTCGACGCCAAGTTCAATGGGCCAATCGAGAAACGAAGTTGTACCGATGTTGTATGTTTGCTGTTGCTTGTGGCTTTCCTCTTAGGATGGTGCGTAATCGCCGTAATTGGTGAGTGTTTCGAACTTCTCAAATAATTTTAACTCCTTGCATTGGTTGTAATTGTACGTTAGCGTCATTTTATCCGAGGAAGAATGCTCATGTGTAATTTCATAAGTAGAACTGAATTCCATGAACTAATTGTGAGTTTCGCTTCCATGTAGGATTCAAACGAGGCGATCCATCCATTCTAGTTTATCCAGTGGATTCTTTGGGCCAAAAATGCGGACAAGACGAACCGGTTAAAGACAAGAAGTATCTGTTCTTCTTTGACATAGCGAAATGTGCACAAGCAAATGTTTTCTTTAATGGTTGTCGAACGCCTCAGGTTAAGAGCTAAAAGTTTACCCCACGTAATGTAGAATGCTTTTAAAATTATTAAGAATTAACACATTTTTTATTCTCTGTGTTTAGGTTTGTGTTGAAAAATGTCCAGACCCGAATGACGGTAAACCATGGTCAGTAGAAATTGCCAGACAGCGGGGGGATTCCGATGCAAAGATCAAAAGTGATCTTGTTTGCAAGTATCATGTCGATAAGAACAAATATTCCGTGGATGAGCTGACAGACAAACGTCAGCTCTGTGCCAAGTACATCCTTCCAGCAAAAACGAGTAAGTATTGTAGCCCACCTCCTTTCATTAATTAGGGAGTAAACTTCCTTGTTGGGTGTATTTGTGTGTACACAAAACGGGTGAATTGTTGCTTGTGTCTTTGGACTCTTTTGTCGTCATCAACCATGAATAACCTTTGGAATATTAAAATTTATTATGCTCCGTGCGTAGTTGAGGATTATCGAAGACGTACTAGTGACAGTAAGTAAACCTGATAAAACATTATCAATCCGTGAGCTCACTCACGTTGGTCACATTCGCACTTCTGGAGCAATTTTTATTATTTTTGATTTTTATTTAAACACTTCGACACACATCCTTTCAAATTTTTTTATAAAAATATTGTTAAAAGCACTTTCAATATTCTCAAACTCAAACCGATTTCCGATTGCATATTATATGAAATTGTTTTGTTTCGGGCCTTTTAAGCTTATCACACTACACAGCCGCTTTTCGTTGTGGGATTAAAATCTGTGTCGTTTATTAGTAGTTTATTACGCACACGTACTGCTTCGAATATTAATATAAGTGTTGCATTATCAAAATACAAAATAAACTAACACAATTTATCTGTTGTTTTAATTTTGTACTGTGTGTTTATAATAACCGCTATTCCGTACTCCAGAAAATGTCACAAGGTGGAAATGGAGGAGAAACCCTGTCAAGAACGTGAAGAGTATAAGTAAGTGAAAGCAATTGCTTGGGTTTCTGCTTTCTCGTAAAAACGCTTTGAAGGGGCCAAGTATAATGTTTACTAATCGGGGCATTTATGTGGGATTTGGCTTGTGGATTTGGGGGAACACGTATATTCCAAAAGTGCACTGTATAAAGAGGCAATTTTTCGTAAATTCGTATTAGTTGCCAGCCGGTGCATTCCGAAATTGTCAAATTTGGATGAATTCACTCGTGTGGAAAAAATGAACAGGACCACTCTTCAAGGTGGAGTCAACTCCCTCGTTCAGTTCTTTAACACTAAGGAGGTAAGAGTTGTGATTATTTAAACCGTGAAAATTAAGTATGTTTTTATTTTAATGTCTTATTTAATATTTCCCCGTCATAGAACATGGAATATGTATTCGAAGATCTACGTGCTTCTTGGGTCTTTATCTTGGCCTTACTGGCAGTAGGAGCAATTGCGTCTTTGATATGGATTTGTCTTATGAGATGTTTCGCAGGCGTCATGGTCTGGTTGTCACTCTTTGGAATGATTGGCGTGCTAAGCTTCAGTAAGTGAAAAATTCTCAAGATATCGAGTTTCTATTTTGCAACAAATGGTAAAAATTTATTCAATTTTACGAAAAGGCTGCTACTTCAGCGTCACACGCTATCTCGACCTCAAAACTGAAACTAATACTGATAAGGAACAGTATGCTCGTCTGGCAGATCCGGAATTGTTTATTTCCGAAGCTGAATTTGATGAGCAAATAAATACATATCTGAGTCTGCAGACTACATGGTATGTGTTAAAAAATTAAAAACGTCTGCATGATATCCGATATCTAAAAGAGAAAAGTTTTTTGGTAAACGTCTGCAACACTTTTGTAGGTTGACCTTTGCAATCATCACAGGCGTTCTGCTCGGCATTCTGTTGATAATCGTCTTATTCTTACGGTCAAGATTGTTTATTGCGGTAGCTCTAATCAAGGAAGGAGCCAGGTAATCATCATAATTTTCTGTGCTGCAGTGGGGGTACGGTACGGGAAACGGGATGCAGTAATACAGTAATATTTTTATGTTGTTCCAGGGCTGTAAGTGATATGACATTCACGTTAGCCTGGCCAATTGTCCCATGGATCATGCAACTTGCAGTTATCGGTTGGTTTCTGCTAGTTGGTTTGTATTTGGCCACTGCGAGCGAACCCCTTTACACCATTAGTAAAAGTTGCAATTGCACTGGAGAAGAACTGCTCGAGTCAAAAAGATGCGATCCTGAACGTTTCAACAAAACCATCGAAAAGTGTCTGACTGATTGTCAGGACTCCACGTGTGATTTTCAACAATATCAGAAACTCACAAATGGAGTCTGGTTCCACCTGTACAACTTCTTTGGTCTCCTTTGGATGATGTGCTTCGTAAACGACCTCGGAGAAATGGTACTGGCTGGATGTTTTGCTGGATGGTATGTAAAGTGATACGTACTTGTAAAACTACAACCATAATTCCATATCACGAATTTTAGTGGGAAATTTTTATTTCTGTAGGTATTGGACATTTAATCGATCAAAAAATCTAACCGTGTTTCCTGTGGGATCAAGTTTCCTCCGTACAATGCGCTATCATTTGGGCACCCTTGCATTTGGAAGTTTAATTATCAGCATAATCAAATTCATTCGTTACTTTTTGGAATATATTGATTACAAAACACGTCAATACCAGTGAGGAATTACGAATCATATCACATTGTAAACTTAATATTATTAAGCTTGAAAGTAAGTCGCTTGATATTGTTTTTCAGAGAGAATCCAATTGCCAAAGGAGTGTTGTGGTGTATGAAATGTTGTTTTTGGTGCCTGGAGAAGTTTATGAAATTCATAAACCGAAACGCATACGTCATGGTTGCCGTGTATGGCAAAAACTTTTGCACTTCCGCCAGGGATGCATTCTTCCTGCTGATGAGAAACGCTGTGCGAGCGTTCGTTCTGGACAAGGTCACCGATTTCCTGTTGTTCATGGGAAAGTTGGTGATTACAGGTGGTGTAGCGATTGGTTCCTTCTTCCTCTTTACGCATCGCGTAGGGGAACCGGTTGATGAAAACGTAAGTATCAACTTAAAACTAAAAATCATGTTAAATGTAAAGTACAATAAATCCAGCAAGACGTTTGAAATGTGAAAAACATTTTGTTTTTCACAGATTCCACAGCTAAATTTTTACCTCCTGCCTGTTATAATCGTGACGGTGGGGACTTACTTCATAGCTTCACTGTTTTTCTCTGTTTACGACATGGCTGTGGACACGTTGTTTCTGTGCTTTCGTAAGTTTAAAATAGAAAAGTTTCGTCAAAATTATATATTGTACCTAAGTAAAATCGTCGGCGAAATTGTGAAATGTGTTACAATCATTTTGTACAGTGGAAGATTGTGAGCGAAACGATGGATCCGCGGAGAAGCCTTATTATATGCCTAAAGAGCTCATGAAAATTCTCAACAAAAGGAACAAGAGCGCACAAAACGGAAAGGATCATGAATCATGAAAGACAAATGCCACGAGTTCGTAATTAAAGTTGGATGCTCATTGTATTATGTATTAGTAGTTTAGTAGGTAATTTTATACAATGTTTCCGAAATAAAGTACAACAGAATCAGGATACCAGTCATATAGGTTCCGAATACTGCGAGATTGATGATTAGAGGATGTTGCATATATTACTGATTACATGCCTCGGCGGTGGGTGAGTATAGTTGTAAATGGATTGTTGTATGTTGCGATTTGCCAATTATTTTTGATGATCTGAAATATGTGAAGTTTCGCATTTAAAAATTATGCATATATCTATGCTACCAGTGCACTGCAGTGTACTCTGTACAATTATCAAGTAAGCGATTTTCAATGTTTTGAATTAAAAAATATTATAAACTTCCTCAAACTGTTATATTATAGTACGATTCATGACCGAACTCGGAACGACGAAATTAATTGTAAATGTGAAAGCATGTACATACGCTGCCTCCTTGTCATGTACTCCGTCATTTCAGATATTTTGATTTTTATCACTAATAATGCATAGCAAGTTAATATGTGATTGTTTTGATCTTTTATTGTATACCATACCAATAAAATATTTTTACCTGTATTGTATTGACAGCAAAGAGTTACATTATTTAAACATTTTTAATATATTTAGAAAATTCCCAGAATCGTTTGCAACGAGACGAGATATGGGTAGATTTGAATAATTTATTTCAACAGCGGGAAGAACCTCTTCGCAGCCTGTATAAAGATGAAGTCAATTCCATCAAAGTTAATTAGATCAGGGGCATTTAAATTCGTAAATTCGGAAAAATAGATATATTTTTCTCCTACATAAAACATGGAATATCGACAAATTTTCACTTACACAATGATCGACACAGTGCATGTAATCGATGACCTCCTCCGCGCACTTCTCTTCTGTTTTGGTTTTGCTTTTAACACTGAAATATAAATAACGTAAATAACCGTTCCAAATGAATTCATACAACGAAATGTCAATAATACATTACAAACAAATCATGAACAATAAATACTTATTCATTAATATGCTTCATTATACCGATCATTGCATTCCGTCAACTTTCTAAGCATGACAGCACATTCCGATGTTCTGCGACATAGTTCCCTGTACTTCGCCTGGGGATCCTGGACGATTCACGAAAAGGAAAACAGATTATTGAAAACTATTCCGTTGTCCGTATTTTGCTCTAAAATAAATACACCTCCAATTTGTCAACAATCGGAGCTTTACTTACGCCTCCGCCGAAATCCTCATCCAGCTGCGCGATGCATGCATCCTTGGATTGATCAGACATACTTTCCCCAAGTTTAGAATAATTCCTAATTTGTTTCCTAATTTCCAGCGATGATTAAAGTAGGGCCCTTGGAATTTTGCCACGGTTCGATTTATTTTCTCCAACTGATTTACAGGAATTCTTGTCACTCGTATCGTAGTTTGGAGGAAACAAACAATCCAACAAAACATAAACAACAACAAAATTCGATGTGGGTCACCGTCGGTCGACATGATACGAGAAAGTGGTCCCTTGGGTGACATCTGCGCGCGGTCGTCATTTGATGGCGTCGTACTTTCTCATTGTTTCCATGAATATCATATCGTCGCTTTCTCTTGTCTGCAATAGTCTGCATCTGAGGGCTCCATGAATAAATTATTGGAAATGCAGTCTCGGTCTGGAACAATAAAGTGGTGGTTCATCCAATGATTATGGACATGGTATTGGCGAAAATGAGGTGAAAGCAATGGTGAAAGCCTTATTATGCTTATGCAACGATTTTATGATGAGTTCGTTGTTATCTCGCGCAAATAAAAAAGTTTAGACGGTATAACTTCCATATAATTTGTATAGGACATAAATGAGATCACTGAGTTTATTTGCTTCTTTTAGCAAGAACTACATTATTTAGTTTAACATAAGTAACCTTATGAATAAAAACAGGAGAAATAAAAATGGCAATTGTACATTTTCTGAGTTGTTTCTCACACCTCACCCACTCGTCTTCGGACAACATTTATGTAATTTGAACCACTTTTTAAACCTACGATTAGAGGAGAATGTGTATTGTACTCTGTCAATACAACTCATTCTTATGAATATGTACATTTAAACTATCTCTATAAATATCTTATATTTATTATTCATATAGTAATTGTACACACTAATTTGTAACTATTATTCTAGTTATTCAGTAAGTTACGTGTAATTACAATAATTTTAATATAAGTTTTGAAAACGTAAAAATCGATAGCGTACATTTGCAACCTTCAATTCGCCCTCAGGTTCCAAGTCCATTGTTTAATAAAAGCCATTGTAAGTTGGCTTAATAGACTTCATATTATACATATCATCTTAATTTTGTATGTAATTATAACTAAGATGCTTAAATGAATGTATATATTATTAAATGTGAATGTACCACTGTAAATATATAGCATTTATAGTGTATTCGTATATAAGAAAATTATATATAAATCAAAACTTCCTTTGAGCGACAAACATTCGACATCGTGCCCGCAGAGAACAATTAGGATGCAATATTTAAAAAGTCATGAAGTGAAGTGCATCATCGATAAATTCTAAAGTGCACACAGAAGAAAAGTGAAACACGGGAAAAAAGAAAACATTTTCCAACTCCAGTTTCAATTTTCAGGTACATATATAATTATAGATGTGCAAAAGTTCAATTATTACTAATACAATCCAGTTTGTATGTTATATATAGCTTAGCACAACCTATCAAGATCAATTTACAGGTAGATTATCAACATTCCAATACTATTATACTTTTTTGGTCACAGATACAATCGCTCGACAGAAAATTATTGAAATTCTTTCGTGATGACTTAATTTCGAGTTCAAAATATAATATACATAATTATTATGTACAACTAAACATGAGAAGATTATGTTCTTCCTGGTTCCATGTTTCATATGTCAGTCAGACTTTCCCGAAATATTTTAGAAATAAAAAATACCTCTCTTCTCTCTCTCTCTTCTTATAACCCTAAAATGTCTCACTCCAACACGTCACTTGCTCAGAACACATCACAAATTAGTAATATTGTTCGTTTTCCATTTCCATGTAGCGTAAACTTTCACCCAGATTGTGAGAAACGACTTTTCTCTGGGTGAAAGTTGCAAAAAATCAGTTTGAGAATCAGTGTGCAATACCAATACCTAGTCTTCAATGACCATACTCTAAAAAGGGTTTGAGTATTGCGATTGCAAAGCAAATGTCTCATCAGTTTCAGTTCATTCTGTTACATAATTGAGGTTGATATTGAATTATATCTCGAACTTCATCGACTACCTTTAAAAACTTAATACTTTCATTTGTTAAATATTAGGCAGGACGAGGTTTTGTTTAAAAAGTAAATGCGCATATTATAGAAAGCTAAATCATAAACATATAGATTATATAACATAATGTATATTCTTAAATAGAAAGTATCTAATAATTCGCTCAAAATTAGCTAATCAATTCTAGTGTACGTAAATTTTCAAAATTCCTTTTGTCGGTAAACGCTCATAGATTAGTTCGTTGAGTTTTACCCTCGCTGAAGCAGACACCCTTGGATATCAACCTAGCTAATAGCTCGAATAGATGTCATTGTATGACAGACCCAGATTAGTCATTGGTCTTATGGTTTGATAATAACTGCAGTATTCTTGCATGAAACAATTTTTTTAAATTAATTACTGAGCACCATTCTAATTGAGGTTTACACCTGGCAGTCCTTCCGTGTGCAAGGAAAGGGTCCGCGTATTGCAAGAACTACCACCTTTGACATTAAAATAATTATATTTAGGGCTAGCTGAGTACGAAAATGCACAACCAAAGTGCGTGTAGAAACTATTATAATACATTGTCTCGGCAGAAGGAGCTCAAATGACTTAATTAATTTGACATTGTCGACTTGCAACAATCATGTACACTAGTACAAGTCAACATCAAACTTTTGACTTTGTTTGTAATTTGAACCGGGATCTTATCAAGACTTGAGGTTCATATCATTTCACATTTCAACTACAGATCCATATCACATACCTAATCCAAACATTTGATTCATTCGTATGTACACATCAGTGTGAGTCAGTATCACATTTAGCCATCCTTTTGAAATCACATTAAATACTCGCTAACGGAATTTTGCTTTTCGCTCAACAAATTGTAATCACGTCAGCCAAATCCCCAACACTCTACAACTAATCTCTCTCCTTGCGATCCATTGCCCTCTTCGTCGTCGTCGTTCATTCATGTAAAATGGTACCCTGTTTTCCATTATAAATATAGAGTGATTCATTTTTGCAGGAATCTTGTATACGAATATATTCCTTATCTACATGCCACTTGACTCACAAGAGCTTAGGAGTACAACTGTGCAGCTTTACCGGGTTTCGTTACGATATAATTTTTTATTGCGTTACACGGTTCAGGTTTTCGTTACTTAAAAAATGCTAGTTAGTATGTTAATGGGTTTGGTTAGTTTGAATTTTTTCCAGTATTCGTTAAAAAATTTCATCTCAGATTTGAAATCAAAACTGGCCAGCATGACGTATTATATTTTATGGGATAGTCGCAAATATACTGAAACCGAAAAATTGGCACCTTTTGAATTTGTCCCCTAATTAATTTTTTTGGTATATTTTTCAAGTACCCAATTCGTTTCGTTTCACCTGTGCACTTATTGTGATTGTAGATTTTCAAATACTGTGAATTGAATAGTGTGGCACCGGTTTTCATTATACTCCCTTCACCAGTGCGATGTATTGTACCGGTCTCATGATAGTAACGCCTTTTTGCATTACAAAAATAAACATGTTACTCCAGCTCTCAATTGACTATACAAACAGGCGCAGGACTGTCCAAATTAGAAAGTTTTCAAACTACTTTTCATATTAGACGCAGGAGTTTAATCGTATTTTTTTCATTTAATACATTCTGAATTTTAAGTAAAACTTCAAATACTTATTGCAACTTATTTTTTTGCAAAACCATTTAAGTTTAAATTGGACATATTTAAATGGCTTCACGTTTTCAAATACTTTTTTGGTCGGTACTGTACTCTTCTGTACTCTGTACGTTATAGTAGTATATATCTGTCAACCCTACGACGACCGCCTCCCGACTAGTGAATAATAGAGTGAATAGGTGTATTTATAAAAATAAATTACGAATGGGGAAAATATTTTAAATATAATTTGGACAGCCTTGGTAGTCACAATCAGTATTCACTTCCTATTTCGACTTGAATCGGGAACCTGACAACCCGCTTAATTAAATATATTAGGTTCCAGTTAGTGTATACATTAGTTACGGTTATGGGCTGAGTGGGTGGGGTTAACACTAGAGAAGATAAGGTTCTATGTAATATATGCTCAGAGACCTTCGAAGTTCACTTTAGTTACATCTGCAGTGATACTAGCCATCTTACAAGTACTGATGATATATCCTCGTAAACATTTTCATTGCAACATTACTGCATAATATATATGCGCTTAGCTATCTTAAAAATGCTACAAGACTATCCATTCCTTTAACTTTAAAAAGTTAATCGAATTTCATAATTAGCTAATACCTACGATTAATGTCGAATGCTTCGGAAAAAATTCACCTATTATTAGTGTAGTTGTAGTTGTACGCATGTTTTATATAATATATGTGTAATACATATGTTTATATATATCTCTATATCATGGAATAAATGAGCTATAGGTTTATCTAATCTGATGTGTGTCATTCTTATACTACGTGTCACAGACACACAACTACATAATATGTACTTTAGATGATGATGACCATGTTTTATATGTATATTACAATACAACCATTCTTCAATACGACTGATATGGAACGAATGGAACGCTAAAAACTCAGTTTTACTGCATTTTTACGTGTAGGTATGTGTTCATTTTCGTTTTTGTGAGTCCCCAAGATTAAAAGCATTCCCAATTTAAATTTAGTGAGATGCTGGACCAGATGAAGATGCCGATGGACCCTTCCCAAAATCAGTCATAGAATTACGTGTAGGTAAAGCTCCTCGTTTGTGACGCCAAATGTGTACCCTGAAACTACCCTTTGACTTCAAAGCGATTCCGCAATGTGGACAAATAATTTTCTCACCGCTGAGCAAATGACATTCGTGGATATGAGCTCTGAGTCTTTCTCGCTTTACAAATTTCTGGCAAAGCGTGCATGGAACAATGTTTCCCGGATAGTTGGCAACGGCATCTACCATTTGATCTACCTCTGCTGCCGTGTATCGTGCGGACTGCGGAACCTGAGAGCTACGAATAGCCTTTGTTTTTGGTCTTGTTGCTGAGGCAGACGTCGACGAAGAAGGTGACCTCAAGTGGGGAAGAAACCCCAAAGCAAATTGCTGTGATACGGGTACCCCCATATCCGAAGATGATGGAAATGAATGTGGTTTTTGAGTACCTCGCAGATGAGATGAATGCTGGAGAAAATCTTTGGCTCCAGCGATACTCGTGAATGCTCCTCCACCTTCAGCAGGGTAGCGGGCCTCAGTTACTTCACTCCCACTGTTTCCAGAAAAGTGAGTTCGTGCTCGTGCGTCTTGAAAGGACCACGGGTGAGTGGAGAGCAGGTTGATATGAGACCGTGATGAGTAATCATGATGATGTGAACGGTGCTGATGGTGAGATGAAGTTGACGGATCTGAAGGAAGTCTAGGCCTCACTTTGTCCTCTCCAGTGTGTGATGTCGTGAGAGACATGGGAAATGTCGAAGTGGATGTTGCAAACTCAGTGTCCTCCTCAGAGCGGTACACCGACCTGTGAGATGGCAGTGAGTGAGGAGAACCGTACATGTATGGGTTCGGGTGAGATTTTGGCTGTGAGTGATCCCGACCAGTGGATGATGATGAGCTTGTCGCACCGAACAAACTGTGAGGTTGTGAATCCACAGCTACTTGTAATGGATGACTGAAATCCTTTGCGCCTGTAATGTCATTATTCATTCATTGTTCATTATTCGTACGAAACATTATTGATGTTTTGCAAGAACACCTCAAAATCATTATTGCGGAGGCCGTTACGTACCTAATCCGTAGGGCTGAGGTCTTCTCACGACTGTAGGTCCACCAGCTTTCAATGGACCCGCTTGACTGGAGACACTGGAGTGAACTCGCCAATCTTCCATTTGTGTATCTGAACTGTCGTCGTAATTGACATAGTCTTTTCTGTAAGCTCGCTGGATGACTTTGCGCCTCCGACTATCTGTCGAGTCTGCGATTATCGTGCAGTCATCATACCGTTCTTCGTCCGTCACCCCTGTCATGTCTGTATCGCTTGGAGCGTCGGTCATTGGCTCAGTGGGAGCTTTAGATTTCTCAAACATGTTTTCCGTCACAGGAAGTGTTTCTGCACTCTCCGTCATTGACTCGAGTTCCCCTACAAAAATTATATGCAAATATGACTTTACGCTAGGCCAACAATAAAGCGATGAAAAAGAAAGCTATTATGATCAAGCTTCCAAGTTTAGTAAAAGCGTTTGTAACCTACCGGCAGATGCAGAGCGCTTTTGCTCCAGCGATAATGGAGGGGAGGTGGTCGGAGTGCCATGAAATGATGTGTTACTGTAACGTCTTGTCCATCTCGCCTTGACACAGTGATACTTGATTACAGCGGATTCGGATGCTCCTGGAGCACTTCCCCCATCATCTGAATGTTGACTTTGTTGACCATCTGAACTGAATTTGTTGTTGAGCATTGAAGAATCGTCGCCCTCAGTTTTGTCCTTTGGATCTGTGTTTGCTACGGCAAATCTTGTGGAGTCAGATTCACTTTCTGAATGTACTCGATGTACGTCAGGTACTGCTGTCGTGGTTGATGATATCTGATTCATTGAGAAAAATATTGTGAATTAAATATGCGTGTACTTTTCCCTGGCATTTGGAAGAGATAGTTTGGGGATATAGAGTACAGAAAATAATGCATACATCACATGAATACAGATTAGCCATCACTCCACAAATATTAAGATAGTCGGCAGCATCCATGAAATTGTTGATATCATCCTTGTTGAGAATTACCTCGCCCAGGTAGAGGTACTGAAGAATACTTCTCAGTGTTTTGGCAGCGATTCCCTTAATAATCACCACCGGGTGCTTACATGGTGTTTCCTGAAATAATGCAATTTTATTTTCAAAATTGAGTTTCTGAGTCATAGCGTCAACTTTGTGAGAGATATTCATGAAAGCATACATATTATCTAGCCTGCCTGAGTGAAAATGATCTTGTGCCATAGTAGTAATAACGATGGGAAATGTGAAAGATTTACATTTCATTCGCATGAACTGGAGTCATGTTCGAATGGAAAAGCAATTTTGCAATGGACAAGTTTTACTGACATTTGTGAATGATTTCATAAATAATTTTCCTTGTTTTCGACTCAGTTTCTCTGTATATATAGTCTCATGAATTTTGTATCGTCATTCTCCATCAATAAAAGTTACGTGGTGGGACAGGCATTTTGTTCGCTGAGTGTGAATAATAAGTATAATAGAAACTAAGCATGACCTACGGTACGCTACACATTCCTCAATGTACTTGTTTAGGATTACAATACAATATGTACCATTCCCATAATATGGAGTTATAGGCACTTGACTTGTTTATCCAAAAGCAGATATTAAAAGCAGCACATAGTTGGTTGATGGGTTTATATACACACTATAAGCATGTACTTGTATGGGTCCTCTGCAAGACAAGTCTAAGTTTTTTATCCATATACTTTTGGCATATACGAGCATAATATGTAATAAAGGGCAAGAATCTTTTCAAGGACAACCTTTGGAACGAACAAACCATAGCCAAAGCCATAATATCTCAAATGCTGCTCAGTGTACTTAGACACCGAATTCGCTACAACGCCATTTCTGCAAATAAAAATCCTCTTCAGGTCATGGAGAAGTATGAAGCTATCGTGTAAAGCTGTAGCTTCGTACAGCCATTTCACAACCATGATCTAGGAGTATAAAATACAGCTTACGTCTCCACCGTTCACAGGCAGACAGTAGAATATGAATACTGCAAAGAAGTGTATAGGCATATCCACATTGAACTGGTTTCGTGTGAAAAGCGAATGGAAGAAATAGCAGCATACCATTTCTATACTCAACCACATAAGTGGTTTGAAGTTTGCATAAATGTATTATTATCAGAGAGAGCTGAGCAGGCTGAACATGGAATATGTTGAGCGAGAGATGCGAGAAAACTTGAACTTGAAGCCTACTGACGTGGTCCCATGCTACATGGATGTTATATAAATTCTCTCAATCATCATGAACTGGAACTGTGGTAGCCTAGCCTCTTCGTTACGTATGCTTTTCAATAGCAATCAATTCAGAGAAAAAACCAGACAGTGTTTTTCAGCACTGGGAGGAGCAGAGGAGCAACTCGAGTGGTACATTCATAGCAAATAGCAAATTATATTCCATGGAGTACGTGCATTTCGCGAAAAAAAATATGTAGAGAGAGATACAGAAGAGAGGCAATCGATGCTCAGCTACCACTACCACCTCAACTTCTCTCTCTTTACATCAATGGAAGAACATAATATTTAATCCATATGGCTATATACTGGTTCTGCTCTCTCTCTCTCTCTCTTTCTGCAAGTACACGTATACCATGTCTGGTTTTTTCCCTTGATAACGACATTCGTTCTTCTCGTCGGGTAGGTTAGTTATGTCCATGTCCAAGCCAAATCGCATGCTTGTATTCCAAGGTCTCCCACTCCGCTTGCTCACTCGGCTTGTTTTTCACTGTCTCGTATCCTTGAGCTCCTCGCTATAGCTTTACTTTTGCAATGGGAGAGGGGAACGGAGAGAGGGTTACGGATGCGCACGATCTGTTAGCGAGCAATGTACAAGAGGTGAAAACAGTATCTCTATAGTCGTATATAGTATGTATGTATGCTGCTGACGTTTTCTCGTTGAATTGGGGATTTACACAATCTCTCACAGTAGACGCATATACCATTTTCACCAATGCATTTTATAAGCTATATAATCTGGTTATATCACTTTTTTCATGCTACACATTATCTTGTTTATGTCAGTAAATACATTTAGTGTCTGCCGTTGTGGGAGAAGATGTTACGCTAACAGACCTTGAAAAAAATTTTCGCCACAAGTTAAAAAGTCTAAAGGTTACCTTTATTATATCACTTTGCGTCTGCATGCATATTATTTGTCCTCACCGAGTCTAGTACTGGAGACTGGAGACGGAATTTTTCGGCGTAGGCAAATCGTTTTGTTCCCATGTTCCAGCAAAATATAAAAGTACTTGTTGTTACAGTCTCCACTAATCATGTTACATGTATGCAGTCACACTTTGAGGAAAAATTTGCTTTAATGAAATCGGTGGTGATGCAAGTGGCTACAATTACAATTCACAAAAATGTATATCCTCTCAGCCTGTCCGTATACTGATTCATCAACTGAATTATTGTTATTGTAGTCGAGTGCGCATCAACTACTGCTGATACCAGGATAATTATACCATTCATAATCAGCTTTTCGTTTCTGTTCGTTTTAAACAGAATGCAATACTGTATTCTATCACGTACGAGACATTAATTTATGTATCTCCGCACTCCGCACTTGATAAAAAATCAAGCTTTTGTCTGACTTCTTTTAAAATTAGATGGAAAGCTAGAGTGAGCTTTATGTAACATTATTTTCAGAAAGTATGTCTGTACACATTGTTCAATTGACAACTTGGCACACATATTATGTCTCCTCCATGTAGGGTTTTTTATATCGATTCTCCTCGTAATTCATAACGGAGTGCAGTGGCATATATGAGCTGCTGTCATTGAAATGACCCCTTGAATCAGTAAAACGAAGAAGCTGATGTCTACGTCAACGATCAATTTTGCGCTCCCGCACACGAGTACGGTTCGTGTCTGTCTGGAACTTTCGCTTGTGTAACTTGGAACCTTGGAATGTGGAAGTATGTGTGCATATACACGGAAGGGCCATAAAAACCTGAGCCTACCTCAATAGGGTTTCGGGTGCAGGCAACTTCCAAACCCTTATGAAACAAGCAGAGCAGACGCCACTCTACCCAGCGACATTTAAACCGATGTATTTTAAGAGGAAGAGGAAATCGACTGGATATTCCGAGTGTTCACGAAAGGATGTATGACATATGGCATTTAAAACTCTGAACTTTCGTAACCAAATCAGTATGTACATTCTAACTTCTAAGAAATCTACAGTTACATGAGCATCGTTCCCTTGATACGAAGGAAGATTTAGTTAGCTTCTTACCAGTAGAAATGCCTGGAGAAAATCGCGTGGGTTTGAATCAGACAACGCGAAGGCGGCCTTATATGAAGCACAGCATAAGGGCATAGCCAAGGTGGAAAGTATTGCCCCCATCGCGAAGGCCAAAGACCTTGAAAAAAAGTGTTGAGTGAAGCAAACATGGATAGACAGTACACTCCGCGAAAAATGTTGTCGTAGGTCTGAATCCATTGTTCGCTCCTGCCTGCCTCGCGTTTCTTGGAGCACAAGCGAACATACGAAGCAGACTCTCCGAAAAAGAGTTGCCGACCTGCCGCACAGCTCCAACAGCACGACATACAATAGGAGTAGACTGTAGCAAGTTCAGGATCAACGTTTGGTGAAATCGTTATCGACCCGTCAGCGAACCCGACATTTGCGCACTTCATCCACTGTTGCTTTCTCCTAGTCAAGGACTATGAGGAATATGTTGTCCTACCACCACCGCTGGTTTGCCCTCTAGACGTTACATATACCCTTGATGAGAGTGTTTAGGTATGTGCAGCGATGTACCGCTTTCCTTCCTTCTGCCTACGTATATTCCACTTTAGTTCATTCGACTTTCCCTGACCACTCTCAAGGTTACGTCGAATTGTGGAATTTTTACCATACTGCTAGCGTGGAATTATGGTAAAAAAAGATTACATCAGTTCTAACGAATTTTGCTAATGAAACTGAAGTTGTGAAAGATGCTTGAGAAGCAATGGCCACATTGGCGTTGGGAATTATAAAAGAGTTTTGAAACCAGACCTCGTTCCTGTGGGAAAGTCGGGCTCAACTAGAATTATATATCAACTGAATAGCGCTATTCACGTATAGCTCGTAACTCCATAGAATATTTATTAGACTCCTACACGTTGTGTAAGGAAGCTCGGAAAACATTTCTAGCAAGTATCTGCCGTTGGTTGAAGAGAAAATAATCAATACAAGAGAATTAATGATTCCGCCATGTTTGCCATTCCTTTTCCTACATACCAATAGATTCTTGACGGAGTGAGTATCATCCGATGCAAACAACCAATTTAGTTGTTTAAATGTAATAATACGGCATCAGCTCAGTGTTGAGAAGTTTTCCTCAATCAAATTATCAAAATTATCAGAGAAAGCGTGTGTTTCACAGCGAAGTTTGAGATTGACATTCAGCTGACCTGACCTCGGATAAAATGCATATTATATATATATTCGTTCATCTATGCTCGTGAGGACCAACTATGATAATATTTGTTATGTTACAAGAAAATGCGATGTAGCCTGTAGCACCGTAGGTCCAGGACAGGACAGCATATTAATGGCGAATGACGTCAATTAGGAATAAACATGTCTGTTATATCACCACACCACCGCCACCATCCACTGTAGTTGCCTAAAGAACATCTTACACAACTCGAGGTTATCAGGGACGAGCTAGGATGATACGCTAGCCAGTTTTTGATCGTATCTTGAAATGCTTGTGTTCTGTTTATTTCCCTCCGGTTTTTTCACATTATGAACATTTTGCCAAGAATTTTGGTTCCGTTCCGAGTGCATTTCGTTGCATATCCCCCATCACACAGAGACGTATATGCCAAGCGTTCAGAGGAAGGTGCCATTCATTCTTTCATATATTGTGTGCTGCTCTTGGTCTTCAAGTGTGCAGCAGTAGAATGCCAGGGTGAACGCGCTAAGGATCGTAATGGCTCGGACTGTTTTATATAAAAAAATATATCGACGTCTTCATGTCGGAAGGTTATGTATGTAAGTACACTCGAGAGCTTTCCGCAAGAGTCATATCAGTCATATGAAGAGTGATATAATAATAATATAGTTTTCAGTAGAGAGGGTTACCTAAATTTTTGGCATTTTTTTGTGAATTATATGTGCCTACCCAAAGCAAGTACCTACTCGGTTTCACCTCTTTGTACCCTTTATTATCTAACTCGTACCAAGGAAGAATGGAAGATGATACGCAGTAATACAACACTTACTACAATATAGTCCACAAAATAGTCTATTCTCGACGAGACGGCACACTTTATACTTCATACCGAATATTTCGACCTTCGCAACAAAAGCTTTATAGCGCGGACCCGTTTTTCTCCTTTGCTCTGAGTGGAGAACGGGCAATAATAGACCTGACCTAACCACACACAACCATCAGCTTGTACGTCATTAAACGTACGCTACAAGAAGCTCACACTTCCCAACGCCAGCCGAGCTGATCTAGCAATACTGCGCAATTGTACTCCGTATAGCCATTTGTCTTCATGCATGAAGAAAGATTATATCGCTGTGTGCTTTTGCACACATATATTCACACAGAGATATTCACGAATTGATATAAGCACCACCAAAAACCACCCCCAATTACACAACCACTATACTCCTATAGTGTCTATATATCAGATAAAGAATATTATGCTTCCAATTTTTTTTCCAAAAAAAATTTAACTTGAACATTTCAGTTATACACACTATGGTGTTTAGTACACATACTTACATTGTTGCAAAGTGCGAATCAGATCCTCCAGCATGGTATTTGTTTGAGTGATTATTATACGCTTAAATCATTAACAGGAAACTGGTTCGATGCTTCGAAATGCGAAATGGTTGGTGGTAGCAGAATGCAAATTCTATACATTTCCCATTACACTGAATTGGAGAAACGCAACGCTTCAACATAGTACTCCGTGAAAGAGACAAGCAAATGCATTGGAGTGCATCTTCGTGAAACAGGTTTGTCGAACCTACCCCAAAGTTCAATACTTTGTTGTGAGAGTACACGGATCGCAATAAAAATCGGATGAACACAAAATGTCAATTATTTTTAAAAGGGCAAGGGCATTCTAAGACTGAGGAAAGAGAAAGCTTTCACTGATTTACTTATGGTATCCTTTTTATAGAATGTCTAATCGTAAGTGTAGGTAAATGCGCATAAAATGTGTGGGCCTGGGGCATTATGGGTTTCGATATGTGCGAGATGAATTGATTTGTATGCTTATTTACAAATTTATGCTCGTGGTCTTTCACTCCCACTATGTATGGTCTTAGTCATAAGTCCTTAATGTATGGTATATATTATCAAAAAAGGAGACAAACCTGGAAAATTCGTCGAAAAAATGGGCTGCTCATTGCCAGGACTATTTTGTGTGCCTTCAGCAGTTCCCCTTCGCAAGCCAATGTGACGTCGACAAAATGGTCTGAACAAAAGAGCTCGGCGAAGGCGCTGCAGACTTGCTCTTCAAAGCGATTCCAGCGTATCAAGTATGCCGGCCTCTCTCCAGCGGAATGACGAGATGGCTGTTGATGCTGTTGCTGCTGCTGATGATGATAACCACCCCCATATATGACCCTTGTCTCCTCCTGCTCTGTTTCTGGGGGCTCCCCCTGAGGCGCACCAGCCGGTGACATATTTTTGACTTCTTCACGTCTGCGTAGCAATAATTGATTAAAATTAACTTATAGAATTGCACAGTGTTTCACCCTGCTACTAACGTCTTAATTCAAAATTTAACCCTTACCTGGACATAATCGGGAACTTGTTCTTTAACTGCCTTTCAAAATTGTAAAGGGGGTTGCTTCCAGCTCCCGTTTCACGTTCAGACAGGATTAGTTCTACAGGTGCTACCATGAAAGTATCGTATAGAGAAAGTTCCTTTTAAACTTTTACTTCACTTATTGTTCGAGAAGCTCTGACAGTACTAAATCAGACCTTTTGGAGAGTAAAAGCTCCGCATTTTGTTCCTCGTTTTTTGATTTGTTCTCTTGCTCAATTTCGATGCACTAAAATTTCACGCAACTTTTGAACAGTGTCAATTTTTCTCTCAATTGACATATGAGCAAAATATTAGCCGGTGAATTAATTTGCTTCTCAAGCGATCCGTGAGAATGAAAAATTACGACAGGTAAGTTTTTTAAGTTGTGTGGTGTTTTATACTGAGCGATTGCCAAGTGTCAAAAGATTTAGCGAAATAGAAATACTTTTCCTATTGCACATCATGTTTCACTGGCTGGGTCAAACGACTGACTGAACCAGTGAGAGCGAGAGAGTGCTGGATATTGTTGCTGCTCCGAGAGAACTCAGGAACATGAGCAAAGCTTCGTTTTTTTATCCAGTTGCTCCCTCAGCTTTAGCGTTTCTACTAGTCTAGCCATGCAAATTTCCATCTCATGCACTACGGTGATCACGACGAGCGAACAGCTATGTACGTACACCTTCCTTCACAATCAAGTTGTTTGAGGTTCCAACCTAGGACAACCTAAGAGCGACGACGAAAATAGAGGCTGGCTCGTTTATGATACGATTTTTTTGCAGAGTTTTTCTTGTGTAACATGTTACTCGCCATATATAGTCGACTGATATATTATGGCAAACAACATCCAGCCATCCAAAGTCAGACACACTATATGCTGCTGCTGTCGCTTGCTTATATAAGAGAAACGCTCCAACGCTCTGTTACTTCCACATTACGTAGGTAATGCAACATATTGCTTTGGCGAACTTGTACTTGAGGAAGGAGTTGATGGGATGCATGCCATGTCTTTCGCCATATATCTTCCTTTTTATACATTTGGATTTATTGTGGTAGAGTTTTGATGAGAACGTGCCGGTGAGCGAAAAGCATATATGTAGCAGCTACTGTGTAATATTATGTATCATGCGATGCATGTATACGTGTTCTCCATTGCCAATGCCATTACCACGTAACCCTCTCCACATCGATCAGGCTGAATGTACCTTAACAATACTTGTTTCCATTTTCCAATGGTAATATCAGTGGAAGGAGTAAACCACGACTAAAATTGTCTATGTGCAAAATTGTGATTATCAGCCACCCCACATACCAGGCGGAGCAATTTTATAGGACATATATATTGTACTCATATATAAAGCGGCCGATATAATGCTATGGGTGTTCACTTCGCATAATTTTTTTGGTCAGAAATGTATTGCCAATAAAATGCATTTGCTCGTATCGGAGAAACATGAAAACATGGACAAAGTCTATATATGTTATAGTAAACAACGTATGTGCTGTACGTCGTACTTGATACATCCAATATGGAGACGTTTATTTGGTTCGCTGTATGGATTTGTCACACTTGCGTTAGGCATATTTGTTTGTGAGAATTGTGGTTATATAAACCCATTTTGAATGTTAAAGGTAAACGGGGACGGATTTCATTCAAGGCTAACACAACACGACACGAGGAAAGCTTACTTTTACAGATAGCCGGAGAAATTAAATATTTAGTTGTTTTGGACAAATGTTGGTCACATGATTTGATGATGATGATGATTTACATACTGTTACGAACTCACAAGTAAAGTAAGTCAAGCTTGTTTAGTATGTGGCAGGTAGAATGATATACTGATCTATACTTGTGATGTCTGCAAATAATTCAATTTCATCGAAAAATAAGCGCGACATTGATCGCTACCAGACCATGTCAAAGATCTTAGATTCCGGTTTGCAAAGACAATTTTATTAGTCTCTTTGTTTAATTTTTGGCTTTGGGAAGGTGCATCTTGTAAAAAGGGTATGATTATTGTCAACTTGTGTAAATGTGGAATGTAACGGTCACCGTGCATTACGTGGCCAAAAAAATCATCTCATAACTCATATTATCCGATGGACTCGGTGCTCTCATCCAACTCGCACATTTTACTCAAGGATGGCTTCATGTTTTAATGTTCCGTCACCTAGCCACTATGATAACTACTATGAAGTACCTAACTACTATGATATGATATGATAACGTTCTTAAATGGCTCAATGCTACCACCTGGACCTGCAACTTACCAGACAAACACACTCAAATGTGAAATGCAAAGAATCGTGCCCTATACTACTCGTTTTATACGAAAAGTTTTCAGCGAAAGCATTTTGCGTTACACGTTTGGCTCGAAGTTATACAACTTCGAGACAAAAATAAAATACAACGTCATGTGATGGACCGCCAAAAGCCGAATTTGTTTTTATTGATTGTTATAACTGCATCAGCCTTGGTTATTACACCATCAGACACAAGTGATTTCCTTCTCTGCTCATGAGCCCTCGGATATTTGTTTGGAGTCGGTTGATGTTGACGTAAAGATACTATTATGCAGCAGGACTTGTGGATATACGTAAGTACAACTGTTCTGTCTACCACAGGTTCTATTCAAATAGCAAAAGCGAGTTGCAATTTGCATTTCACATACATGCATACATGTGATGTTTCAAAGTGAAGTGCGTGGTAGCGCTAGACTGTGCTTAATTACTGCTGGATTTTCAGCAATATACATTCCGAGTCCGAATGCATATATATGCACAACGTTACATGGAACTTTCCACATAAATGTACTGACGATGAGAGAAGTCGAACATTGGATACGTGTACTGTACAGTGGGAACTGCTATAAACATATTTTGCTTAAGATTGCAAGTTTTGAGATTGCAAAAACTCTCGTTTCAAAGGAATTAACCAGAGAAAAGCTTGAGATACCAAAAAAATATTGAGAAATCTTGTAACTATATACTTACATCACTCTACATATACAGCGAGGGATTTAAAAATTCAATTCTTGATGGCGTAGATAATGACGAGTGCCGACCTATCGTTACTAGAACTTTCCTCGCACAATTGCGTCTAAGTACATGCAATGAGGTTATACAGTCTGGGTCTCACAAAACACATCTCCTTTCATAACCAACATGAATACACCAGTTCGGATGAGTTAAAGCACGGTATGTGGTTAAAATGGGAAATGTGTGTATATTATACTACTAGAAAATGAAAACTGCTACAGAACAGTCGCACCCAACTCACCAACTTTGGATAACACGTTAGTCTCTATCCATTCTCTCCGCAATAAGTTTGCAAAAACATGAAATGCATGAGCCATTGCGATTATCCAGTTCTGTGCGGAGCCAAGTCTGAAACAGCATTATAGTAATCGTTCTTACATGTACACTCATTTCACAAGCAATATAAATGTAACGCTCCTGCGTTACCAGCTCCCTCTCATCGTCAGTTTTCTCCACAAGCATTATACAATTTTTGATGCGATATTTATTCATAATCGACGGATGTTAGCTACTTTGCGAAGTATTCCAGAAAAACATGCATGCTTATCAGGAATTGGTTTGGCAGATTCACATATATAAGCAGACGTGTGTGTGTTACACAATAAAGTTACAACTGCTCGCCGCTGCACTTGCATTGCTAGACGGTATACCATATTTCTCGGATTGGAGAATCCTTCTGTAACAACTAGATAAGGTTATTGGGTAGTCCGAATGTCCAGCACCAGCTGCTGAAATGATGTAAGTAAAGTTTGCATGAACCTGTTTAAAAACGTCTTAACATTGATAGCAAAACTAGCGAGTATTGGAATTTGTACATATATCTATCTATACATTTTCCCTACATATTACAATGTTTGCTCTCATTGGCACATAATTTCACAATATTATCGGCGTTATTTCTTTAATCATTTTTATCTATGCTCTCGCATACCAGTTTTTACACATGTGAATGATTGCTGCTGACGTAAGCAGGAAACTTTTGTACATTTATTTATTTATTCAAATACTAATTTCAACGTATTTTCCTCATTGGCTCACTGTTCCGAAAGATAAAAATGTTCCTCCGCACAGTGCTCGCAGATAAATGTACATTCCTCAAACAACGTATTATCCGACTTGTGAATAAAAGTTTTAATATATACTATGCTAATTTGTAGTTTTTATAAAATTATAAAAAGCCCATCCTAAGAAATCGTCATTTTCCAGTAAGTATGATTGGGAATTTTGTTTTTTTGGTGAACAATTTCGTCCTTCATCGCGGTGGATCAGGTACAAGCATATAATATTCGGATCGTAAGGCGTAGAAGGAGGAAAAGCTGTATAACAAGTATTACATTTGTATTCGGTAGCAAGTGTTATTGAGACCCAAACACCTAACAACCTTTCCTGTATGTCTGTATATATAGGCATATATGTACGTCTTACGTAATGCTGCCATTCCTCAAGGTTATCTCGAATTAGATGCAACGCTCCTCTGCTGCACTGCTTTCTTATACAATATGGCCAAATGTGCTATGCTGACCTTCGTAAGGGTTTATTTGTAGTTTGTACCCAATGAACTCAAAGACTCAATGCATTGTATTCCCTTTTGTCTGAAGGTACAACACTTCCTATAGTCGCAACTGGCAGCTGCGTGTCGTGATTTCAACTCAAACAAAGCAATCCTCATGCTCAATGCATATGAACAAAACATTTTTTATGTGGGTGCGAAACAATATGCGTGCAGACAACACAAGGAATTTATTTATACGACATATCGAACAATGAGCTAGTGAAATGATTTAAGAGGGCTTGACGAATGTGGTAAGGAATAAAATGGTTTTACTCTCAAGCTTTCGGTATATGCTTATACCTTCATCAGGAGACAAACTGATTGTAGTTTGGAGTAGATGTTGATTTAGGATTTAGTACATCATGAAGTCGTCGGACTTTAAGATAGTCAAATAAGAACCAATCGGATAGATTATTTATACAAGGTTGATATTTATCTAGTGTATGTATATGTGTCAAGATTCTTTGAGCCATTTTGGTCACAAGGGAGCTCACCCACAAAAGATAAGCCTTTAGACCATGACTACTATAGGCATGCTTATCTAGCAGTTATCTTGCTGGCACCCTTGTCTTTGGAGTACCAAAAGAAATTTAAAAGTAATAGAATCGACAAGGCAGCCTTATCTTCGAAATCTCTGTTCATTTCCCCCAAAAATCTCTGGAGGGAATTGTATCTCGGCAACACTACCCTGACTATATCCACTGGTAAAACCAACTGTCAACTACGTATGATAATATGATGTGATCATATGATCGCCTCAAGTTCCACTGGCACTTTATACATTGTCCCTAATTAAATAATTATTAAATTTTAAGCAATCTGTACTGTAGTTTCCGAATCAGTCTTAAGCTTAATTTACGTTTTAAATTTATTGTGCTTATCCACGAGTCAGAAGTCAAAATGAAGTCAAAAAGGTGCTTTCTTCTTGATTGTTTCAACGACGAGACAACGCCAGGAACGAGCTTCTACGGGTATTACCTTGTGTTATGTAACGATGATTGATAACACAACAACAATGCAGCAAAACCCAAACCCAAAACCACATCTCAAGAACATCAACACTTCGAGCCAATCCCGTCAGCAATCGTCGGATTTGCACAAAAGCCATTCATTTTAAAAACAACTGAAAATTTCATTGTTTTTTTTGGGAAATTATAGCTGTTTGAACATAAGCTGTCTAATTGAGGGCGTTAAACTTGTCATTTGAAACCCATCAGGGTCTTTCCGTTATAGTTATTTGATTGATATCTACCATTAATGCGGCATGTTCTACTGTTGTGATCCACCGTAAATATCGTTGTCATTATGTTTTCGTTATAATAAATGTTGTCCACGATACATTTCCCTCCAGAGATTTTCGTGGCCGAAGAACAAACAAATTATTCCAATTCAATGTAACATGCCCATCGTGACAATTCTAGTTTTCTTGTAATGTCCTTTGGAGTACCACAATTTAAATACCGAGTGGCGGAAGATTTGTTGATTTCCCCAAAGGGGCCAAAAGTTACGAAAACGAAAATGTCATGGCAGTTGCTGCTACCTGGTAAAAGTCTAGTTCCTTGTATATGTGTGGTCATAGATTAATAAACTATCTTTATTATTTATCTCTGTGTGTGGTGGTTGAACTCTCTACAACTCTGTAACCCATTTCCATTTCACAGATGCCTTTTTGTCAGAAGGGTTGGGTTTCTAAGAATGTTCTAAATACATTGATTCATTATCATTTTCTGTAGTGTTTTGATGACCGAAATATCGGTATATCGGTTATTGGCAGAAAATAATTGACTTCGCACAGAAAGCTAACAAAATGTAACATGCCTCGCATTGCCCTGTTATGTTTGCTTTAATATAAAATTAATTGGAATTGTTTTGTAGTTATTAAACTATCCTATATATTCCTTAATCACTTTAGTAAATTTCCACATCTTTTTCATTTTGAGAGTATCGGCATCAGCGCAATAACAGTTCTTTCGTACGATGTTTCCATTTCCATTTTTGCGCAACTACCCGGATGCTATCAGACGGAACGACTAGTCAAGCTAAACTGTCAATCTCATACTAGAAATTGAAATACTAGACATTGTTACACAAACGCGAAAAGCAAATTGTCCTGCTCCACTTACCATATTGTCAAAGTTGATTGCTCCCGTTACCATTTATTCTCATTCGTAATGAATCGGTAGTGTTACATTCAGAGCATGTTAGCACTTTTTGGCTTCAGTAAGATGATATATACATGAAAGTGAGAAATATTGTCACAACTTTGGTAATAAAATCCCTTCGAGAAGATGAATGAAAGTGATTATATCCGGAAATGGAAAACCATATAAATGCCAGCATGAGATGTATGCATTTGACAGCCTCTGCCTGGTAAAAAAGGACACAGACTTGCAAGAACAAATGACAAGTTATTACATGCATACATCTCGATTTTCGGATTATCCTAGTAGAATGACCACTTACTCATTGGTACCGTTCTTCTTGTACATTTCCACTGGATAAACAAGCAATGATGGTGATGATGATGATGGCGAGTGGGAGACTATTCATCCTTTCATTATCTGGAACCATTGGCACCAACGACCGCACTTTCACTTTGGTTATGATGAAGTACTATATATACTAAGTACTAGTATATACAAAGTAAATGCGTTAGATGAAGCAGTCTGGTGTTGCCGTTATTATTTAATCTATTCAATCAAATAAAATACATGGAGGGAACACTACGAAATACATGGATGGAAATTTCCGGTAATTGATGGAAGGAAATAAAGGGTTATTGTGAAATGCAAACACAATGCTCAGCGAGAATCAAATCCAATCAGTGTCCTCCACAGTGTAAGTAAAAGTCATCACGAGGAAATGAAAGTGAAACAAATTGACAAAACTCTCGAGACGGTCATTTGCTATTTGGCATCCACTTGACGTACACGTCTGTCTGTCAACGACGATTTATATTTTTCCAAAAAAAAACTTAGGAATTTTGAAGTGAAAAAAATGCCACATCATTCCCGTTGTCGACGTAGTCAATGCAGAAAGCACAGTAGACACACAGGGATTCCATCAGCTATTTCTGTGGTTGAAAATCATGGCGGTGGAGATCATGTCGCTGAAACGCCATCTCGAATGGTGCGTGTTCGCACATTTTGGACAGGTTCCGTTTGCAGACTGGTCCGCTGTTGTTGTAGAAGGAACAGTCAACATGAGAACGTGGTGCGCCACCATTCATCTCATCATTCTCACCATAAAGAAAGAGAAAACTCTGGATCCAACCAGGGTTCACTTGCAAGTGAAACATCGTTTGTCAACGTTAAGGCAAGTTACCAAGAATTCGTTAATTATACTCGGTAATCATTTTGCATGAGGAAAATTCGTTATGTTGAACCTGCTAAAAATATTCATGAATTTCAAAGTCGGGCTATTGCTCCTCGCCTATAAGTGGGACTAGAGGGAGACGAATTCAGATGGCACAGATGATCATTCTACCATTCATACCCATCGTGGCTCTGATTACGCAGAATATACTCGGCTTGTGGTCAGTGCTCGAGTACCAGAAAGAAGTTGGGGATATTGATAAGCAGGTGATGATACAATAATAGCATGAGAAAGTAACCACAAATTAGAACCAAGTTTTGATATAGTAAATTCAAAGAAAGCAACTCATCTATCTATCCTATTTTTCTCCCTCGTTGCATATATACTGTGCGTAAAATGTTTTAACATGAAGGTTGAGACAACTTTAAATTTTGGACGGTTTGTGACGGAAATTCAGAAAGAGCGGTCAGAGGTCTCCTTTTTTGTTTTCACCGATAACAACTACAATGGGTTAGTTTGCTAATAGATCCATATATTTTCCTTCTGTTTCTGTTGCATTTGCATGTATCTATCGATGTATGAACAGAGATTACAGAAAATAGTGCATGACTTGTCTTTTACGCTAACCTGCATAGTAATTCGGCCATAGTATTTAGTCTCTGGATATTGACTACGTAAGCAATCTGATATGCAGAAATTTTTATGGAAAATTTGGCAACAGGTGCTTGTGTTTATATAACTGATAATATGGCATATTGCATACTGTTTGCACGTTACTTGTAATGCAAAATTGACACGTACTATTTTCACAACTGCAGCAGAAAAATCAAAAAAAAATATTGCACATTTCACAAACACACTTGGCTACACAAGTGTTACACTTTTTCACACTCTGCCTTGAAATGATATGCGACCTACGCATTCGGAAAAAAGTCATGAACACACATCATTACTACGAGTGTATAGGGAACGAAACAAGTCAAGCAAAACTATATTCTATTTATAACATATTATTATGGCAAATGCTTATATAATGTTCAAGATAAAAAATGTAACTAGATTAACCAGTCACCACGTGATTGTAGTATTTACGTGTAACGTGTTCATGTTCGTTGAAATAACCATTTGCCTGAAGAAAATGGCCACACAACTTTAGTTTAAGGATGAGTTCGTAACGAACATACACACCATTTTCCTTGTCTATTCGAGTGCCGTCCTTCGTAACTGCTTGTCGACGAAATCTCGGCAATCCATGAAGATTGACTGCTTGACAGCGTTATTACCTTATATGCATGATCACAGTAGCCAATAGTTTATGCAAGCGTTGATAATAATAAATGCTTTACATTGTCCGTACACTAATCTGTAAATAAGAATACTATGACTGATACTAGTTTGAAGACGCCTGGATTCTTTTCAAAGTACTCATCGTCAATACCAAGATGAATATTTGCTTCGGTGAAAAGATTCTCTCTCTCTCTCTCTGTCCTTGTTCAGGATTGATTGATTGATTTCAGAAGATTTGAACTGCTTTGCTACATACATAATACTATAACCAAAATCTCTATTTTTCTTTTACTACTGGCATGCCGCTGTAATAATGAACTGGTTTGCTTACGTGTGTGCATGTAAATCAACAACATGTTATGTCATACAAAAATGAAACTCGAATTCAAAGTAGTACGGACCTACGAGAACGATTCAAGAAGACAAATGCCGCACTTGACAACATCACGGAGTGGCCAGAAGGCATCGCGAAGGAAGGAAATAGCAGAATTTTTGGATCGAAGGAAATATTTCAAATACGCCTCGATGATTTCAGGTAATTGCATACTTTTTGCTTTACTTTTTACAATTTGTTCTTCATACTTGAAGATAAAGTTGAGTAATTTTAGATACCATTGAATTAGACACCAATTCCAAAGTGAGAAATAATCTTTTCCAAAAATGTATAAAAAATTGTTTAATATGCTCAGGGTATCTACTTTCCACGAAAATCATATAACACGCATTAGTTATATATACTCTAGTTAATCATCATGCATGTAATGTTGCAAGTCTAGAAATTATGTACTTGTTGAAGACATGATAATAATATTGTTGCTTTTGGTTCCATGATCATGATCATCAGACAACAGATCTCTCCCAACGAAAGTAATACTTCAGACGTAATGGAGTACTACAACCATATAAATCATGTAATGCTGGAATATTTGACCAAGGAAATGAAGGAGACTAATTCCAGTGATACGTGGAGGTATGTACCTAAAAATGTCCAAAGCATTTTTTGCATTCTTGCACTCTTTATCCACTTTTATTACACTGCAATACTAGCAAGTTTTGGCTGGTATTTCAACAAAGGTAAACATAATATGGATGTCGTGACCGTATTTTTTCTCAATGAACATCAATGTCTTTAACATAAACAGGAATTATTATGTATTTGTGGAGTGTGGATATATATTAAATACCCAAAACTACAACTGGAAAATGTCAGAAAAGAGGAAAAGTGGACAGTATGGCGAAATATTCCCATGCGCATGTCCAGAGGTTTTTAGATGCAGCATGAAAGAAATATGAGAGATCGTAATATCCTTTTTCTTGTTTTCTTTGCAATGTCTCAGACTTCTTGTCTCCTACAAGAACTTGTTGCGCTGCATTGAGAACATTGGGATATCAGTGGTATATGGTAAGCATGACACAATACGCTTATGCATACAAGTAGATATATTATGGCAAAATTACCCCGCAGATAAGAGGAGAGCAATTGCGAAATTTCTCACATCCGGTAAACAGTAAATGAAAGCCAGAATGGCTCGTTATCATTTCTGCAACATCACCAACACTAATTCCGAGTACATTCCATTTTCAGGTATCAATTACTTTGGGAGAGGATTACTGACACAAGCCAACTACATAAAGTACGTCCGACATGATGCGCTTGGCACGGAGTACTTGAACTCATCCCTGGAGTTCACTTCAACTGTCAAAATCTACTACAGCAAGATTAGTCATCGCCTCTCCACATACGGAAACATACAAGCCATGTACGTTTTTGTTTGCTATAATATGTCATCATGCGTAATAGATATAATTAAGCTAATTCCTTTCACTTTCACGTATGACCAATGACCACTCATCGAAGTTGCGTATTTATTAGGAGACGGAAAATTCTTGTAAATGAGCGGCGGGCTCCAAGTCTGGAGAATGCAATTGAGTACTTCCAACTGATGGCGGAGTACATCGATGAGCTTCGAGTAATGCAGTATCAAATCAGGGAGAAAATTAGGGAAGTTGTGGAGGACCGGCTGAGTGATGCGGATAGATCAGCGGCAGCTGCCATTCTCATTCTCATTGGCGTTCTCGTCATATCTCCCACCATCATCTTTCTTGTGCATAAGGCGACCACGACAATTCAAGTATTTGCTAACAATTTAATTTTGAAGGCAGAGGAGCTGAAGAAGGAGAAAAAGAAATCGGATAGGTTGCTAACAATGATGTTGCCCGCTACAATTGCCCAGGAGCTTAAACAAGTATCCAGTATTAGTATTATTACCAATATGACGAGCATGGAAATTGCTATCATGTTCAAGAAATTATGCTATTATTATTATCTTATATGTTCAGAAACGACAAGTTGAGGCGAAGTACTATCACCAAGCGACAATTTATTTCAGCGATATTGTCGGTAAAATTGATGCATGAATATTCTGAACATTAAAATTGATGGTAAAAGAATGGGATGCAGCGTGCAAATATATATATGTATGTGGGAGGATAAACAGAAGCTTCCTTCGGCAATATGGTTTTAGGTTTCACAGAAATCGCTGCGGAATCAACCCCGTTGGAAGTGGTTACATTCCTTAACTCGATCTACAAGTTATTCGATGCTCGGATTGAACGCTATGATGTATACAAGGTGGAGACAATTGGCAAGTCTAATAACAAACCGCTACGCTTTTTGACAACTCTGAAGTAGGTAAAAGTTATAATACAACATGTATAACTGTTTTATATAGGGGATAGTTATATGGTTGCCAGTGGACTTCCGCAGCCAAATGGTATGTATTTTAGAGATAATAATATATACTTTAGGTTCAAAGAACTTTTGATAGACGTTACAGGTCATATTAACGGCAGGGATATTTCTTTTACGCAGGAGAGCTACATATCTCCGAAATCGCAACGATGTCCCTAGACTTGCTGGCAGGATCCGTCATTTTCCAGATACCTCATCGGCCGGGAGAAAAGCTGCAAATTCGTATTGGCATACATACTGGACCAGTTGTGGCTGGAGGTTAGCACTGTAATTTAAAGTTGTTGAAAAAATTGCCACTATATAGGATGTGATGGCATAGAATAGGAATATGTACGCGTACGGTGTGATGATAAGGCGTATTTTGTTTTATGGGAATACACAGTCGTCGGAACTAAAATGCCAAGATACTGTCTTTTTGGAGACACAGTAAATACTGGTACGATGGGAAATTTTTATGAAACTTGGTGTATCCTCTTATTCTTTGTGTATGAAACGACTTATAAAATTAAAGATTTTCAATTGATAAGCTTCCAGGATGGAAACAACTGGAGAACGTAAGTTTGCTTGATCCTATGATCCTTCTTGAGGAAAAGTCGAGAATAATTTTATTATTTTTCTTAGCTTTGCTTCCAGTAGTTGGCAATATATTCCCGAGCTGATCATGAGCATGAGATTGTGTGCAACTTTATATTAATAGTAACACATTGTTTCCCGCGGTTTGTAGCGCTAAAGATTCACATCAGTATGGAAATGAAGTTAGCATTGGACGTTGTTGGCGGGTTCAAAGTGGAACATCGCGGACTCATTGATGTGAAGGTAGAAAATCATGTTTTTAAAGTTCTTGTGAGAAACAATGCACAGTACATGTTCTCATGCCCATTTTGATATGAAAACAACAGGGCAAAGGCATGTTGGATACGTATTGGCTTTGTGGTAAGGAAGGCGGCTTTGGACGAAGTGTTGAACTTGACACGCCAGGATTTTTTGAACAAACTCACCAACCAGCGTTCATGGCTGACTTTGATGACTACGACGCTTGGGAAACATGACAAGAGCAGTGGTCGGTTCATATCAGAAATGCGAATACAAAAGGATTACTCGCACAGAGTTTCCAGCCACGAAGGTCGAGCAGCTGAAACATTTGGGGGAAGCCGGAAAATCAGAATTTGGCCGAATGAATTTTACTTTGGGTGGCCAATAATCCTGGGTCTGACGATAAAATTTCCATGCTGATTTCGTCACATGGTGCTTGCTTAGAAATCAATACAAACTAAAGAGATTCGTGCTTTAATTTTTTTATGTTCGGGAACATTCATAGAGAAAACAGTTTTTGATGACTGAAAATAGTCAAGGAAAAAAAGTATTTCACATGCATTGGATACTTAAGACTAACATTAAGTATTCTGTAGATTCATCCTATCCTACGTGGATACTTCCGGCCTTTCAAACAGCGGAAATCCCTTTCGCATTGACCCATAACTTTTTTCCGGCCTTCCTGCAACACTCTCCTTTCTTCCTTCAACCGTATTCCTTTCTAAAAGTTGATTGGAAGATATTCCAAGTATTAAATAACTTTAGGTTATACTATATCGTGTAATTCGGTAGTATTATGGAATATGCACCTACCTGAGTACCGTGTTCCCACTTTATGAGGGTTCAGTTTGAGCACAACTGCTAATGATAAAATAGCAATCGCGCCAACACCATGGGCAATTACTTCCCGATAGTACGTTGGACAATCTTCGCAAAAGCTAAAATACCGGTTATTGATAGGACATAGTTGTAATGATGATCATTCAACGTTTTATGGAATATTACACTGTTTTATATACCTGTGACCAGTCTGAACAATTACTATGAAGAGTCCATTCAACGTTTTCTCCACAAATGTAATTGCTCCGAAAACAAAAGCCCCAGACTCCTGCAAAAAGTCGAGTAAATGGTTATAATGTAGCAATTAATATCGCGAAGGGGGTTATATGTTTGATATGGAATTGCAAATGAAAAACATTTTCGTGGCGTACAGTATTCGTTCCAATCAGATCCGACGTTAATGAAACGGAGAGGACGAGCATTAAACTGGAGCCACTGTATTTAAGATAGACAAATTAGAAATTCAGAGCAATCTTCGCCCGATTTTTGGAGTTGCACAAGAAGTAGAATTTATGTAGCATTACTTACATTCCAATCAACACCGTTAGTACATACACATTGCCAGATCGGAGCCCCTCTTGGGTGTCATAACCAAGCCATATGCACCCAGCATATGCGAAACAAGTCGCCATCATGTAGGCAACCTTCAAAATTTGGAATGTGATATTGTCAAATCATGTTTTTAAGAAATATGCTGTTTCGATTTGAAATGGAATTTGACATCTCTCCTGTCAGAAGTCGTGTTTGTAATTTTACCTTCTTATTCATGACTTTTAAGATAACACTGACGAGACATGATGCAGCAAGACCGCTAATTTGAAGTACTAGTGGAATTATAGCCAAAAGTTCCTAAAAACAAGAAGCACCCACCATATTAGTTAGCGCCTAATTAGTACAGAGAACAAAGTAAAACTATAAACCACACCATTATGTACGTACCTCATTTGCTTTAATTCCTTCTTGTAAGAATAAAGGGATGAACGTTTGGTTTAAATTAAAATACATTCTAGCCAAGACGAGTAGTAAACCAATCTGTAAATTAATAATTCAAAAGGAATTTCTAAAATAAAATATCATTCTCATTTTTGTAAAACTCAAAAGGTGGAATAATTATGCATACAAAGAAGAAATGCTTCTCTCGAAACCAATCCGACCAATTCATATTGATGGACTCTTCCTCATTTCCGTCCTCAGGATTTCCTCTTGTTGAGACAATACCGCTGGACTCTCCCTCCTGCTCTCTTTTCTCCGGTGCACCAATATGAAATATTGTAACAATGATCACTCCCATGCCTGTGATGATTGCAGCAATGTACTGTGAAAACATAGAAAATCAAGGCAGACATTAAATTTGCACTGAGAAAATACATACACTTGGAGACACTTATAATTTGATGTTTCTAACCGTAAATCTCCAACTATCTGTTCCATCAACTGCTTGACTGGCAGGAGTGGCGGTTGCAACACTTATTTCGTTGGAAAGGATAATCCATGATATTATATAAACAGAAATGTCACCAGCAACATCAAATATATATCTGAAAAAATCATGCAAGATCATTCTGAATTAAACCACGACAAGCTTCGAACGACTAAATTGTGCATCTGAATGAGCAAGGATTGTACCTAAAAACTGTGATTTCATCCTTGTCTGCTTGTTTCGAACTCAGCTCAGGAATCATACTGAGATGAGCAACATGAACAGCAGCATTGCTTATCCCCCAAATAATGACTAGTGGTAGGAAATAGCCTAAGAGAGACCAGAATCCTAAATTTTGGAACCCGGGAAAGTTCACAAAAATCAGAGGAAATGATATCAGCGAAGTTATGGAGAAGATGAGATGAATTGTTTTTCTTTTCCCGTAATTCCAGCATGGCTTAAAGCGATCTGTAAAGTATCCCGTTAGCGGAGTTGCTAATCCGTTTGCAATTTGACCGGTGAGGAGAACCAGTCCAGCAATGCTTGGTGGTAGCTGTAAACCAAAGGTAAACCAAACCATCATCATCAAATCATACTTTAACTTTCTCCAGGAGAAATGGACGCTCTTAGAATTTCATGACATGTCCTACCTTGATTACGTATTGGAGATAAAGTAACAAATAAGTATACCAAGTCGTTAGGCACATGTGATTAAAGGAATGTCCAACTCCAAACGCTAGCTTTTGAACATAGCTTAAATACTTTGGTGAACTCATCTTAAAACTGATGTATACGCAAGGAATTGCTTTTCACTAAATCCTCCACAGCAAATCCTGTCTAAATTAGCAAAATTGTGCGGTCAAGTCACCATCTCGCCATAATACGGCCACGGATAACTAAGTGCGAATAAAAGTATGTGTATCCAAGAAGGAAATTAGTTAACAACACAAAGTTCAGAGACAGAACGTTGCATAATTTGTTTACTAGCCACTTCAAGAAGTAGAATTGCTGTATCTGTATGTTCAATATTTTGAGTATGGCATGAAGAATGGAAGGACGTAATCAACCACGAAATATCCTCTGGATAAACGAATAATCCAGCCAGGTAAAGAAAACCTTCAAATTCATTCCGTGCGCGTATATGTAGAAATGCAGCAAACCTGCCAAACAGGTGTAACTTGACAAGATTTTCTGTAGCTATCGGTCAGATGGTTCATATTGTTACTTCAGTTATCATTATCAACCACTTTATGGTTGGTGACAAGCTACACAGCCAGTTTTCTTGATCTAGTTTATCCAACATAGTGCATACTGTAAGTTCTACTTCACAATATGATTGTGATTGCGATGCTTGAATGTAAACAAGCCATGCTTTTAGTTTTATCTCTCACGTTACTCACACACGAAATATGCCTCAAATAAAACGTGTATTCGTATTGTACTTTGTATTCATACCTGGAAAATGTTGTCCAGTCCTGCCACAGGAGATTATACAGGATGAATGAACACAAGTTTTTTGGACATTGTTGCTGCACGTGTATGGGAAATTCAATGTGCATGTGAATTTTGAGCAAAAGGAATAAGGCAATCAGACGAACAGACGTTGTAACGCATTTAGCAACCAAAACATGGAACATGCGAAGCTCGTTTAAAACTCCTGTTGTGTTTTCATGATTTTATTATGTGCCCATATCAAAGAGTACCATGTACATTTGCCTTTGCGAAAAAATGTTATCTGCTCATGTACGACCAAATTTCATATGGAAGATAATACATTTTCCCTCATAAAAAAGTGAGATGTTTATTCAACAAACACTACGTCAAATCCACTGACAAGGTTCACGTGTGTGTAAGATATATATAGTTTCTTTGAATGCAAATCATGAACTGATAAAAGATTTAAATGATCTGCAATTTCGTCTACGCATGCACATATAAGTTACGCCCCTAAAATCACAACAAAACAAATCAATTATACTAATCGTTTGCAATTCAGTATACAATATGAGTAAATAAAAATCATAATTATTTTTGGTGGCAAGTAGCACGCTGTGGTCCATAGTTGCGCCGTAAATGATCAATAGACTCGGAATTGCATATACATAGATTACGTCTGCACTTTGCAAATCTACTGCGATAATCAAAAGTAAATGTGCTATTCGGTGAATATTTCATGGCAGTTCGAAATTTAGCACCTTAGCAGAAGGAACTTCAACTCTATCACTACGCTAACAAACTTACGATTAGTGTAAATTAAAGTTTAATTGCACCTTACTTCACATCCTGGCAGAACATTATCATACATTTTGGTCAAGCAATATTAGGTTTAATCACAGCTCTTCCATACAGTAAGTTACCGAACTTCATTTCTGTATACACGGAGAAGATTGTATGGAAGAGCTGTGGTTTAATCAATGTAATATTACATGTATCATAATAATAATTATATACTTTTTTACTTGTTTGAAAAAAATGTCAAATGGATTGCTTTATGTAGTATTGCGAAATTTAAATATCACACGAGGTTTGAAACAATTATAGGTTCCGATCAACCGATGTACCTTATATTATTTATGCAATTAACAATGTACAGTATAAAAGAGTAATGTTAGTATCTTTAGTATGTAGATATTTGGAATTTTGGATATGTGCGAGTTGCACTTCATAGTAAAATTGATCCAAGTCGACAACACTTTAATATAAAACAGTTGCAAATTTAAATTTAAAACACGTTTTGATTTGAAATTCTCACTCGGCGTAGTATTTCATTTGATCGTCGGACGATCATCGTCCATAATAAATAACACCACGTTGTTAGTATCTATAAATCTATAAATCTAGTATAAAATGAGCACCAACGTGGATAGTTATAATTTGTACTTCATTTGAGAATTTAGTTTTAGGTCGAAGAGAAGACGTGAGTGAACCACACAAAATGCATGCAACGAACATATTGTGTAACGTAACGAATAATGATTTGCATTCATTGTTCATATTCAAGCATTGGTGCGCTTGAACTATTATCTGGTAATCCCACCGCTTCTTCGTATGTAGGTGGTTCAGACACAACTGAAATTATTTAGAAACAATTTTGAGCATGCAAACTCCTTTCTTCAACAACCACAAACAAAATGAAATTATTACACAGTCGCAACATACCGTCAGTATCAGTTTCCTGTTCAGTCGCGATGCTAATCCTTTCCACAACTGCTGAGTCTACAAAAGGCTCCACTGATTCGTCTTCTTTTGTCACAAGCAGAGGATACTTAAGGGACACTTTTTTGTTGGGTTGATTGAGCGGATAAATTAAAGCCTACATATTTCAATTAGAATTTTTTAGTTTGAGCATTTTTTCTTTAGAATATGAGAACAATTGCAAATTTGCAAGTGGTTATAAGTGAAATTTTGTTATTATACTTTAAGAAAGTAGTTAATTTCAAATGTCTCTCGGCGAACACAGTTTGTGGGTGGAATATTTGTAGGTATTCGGAAAAAACTGGACCATATTTCATGCTCCCCTGAAGAAACGGAAGGCCCTGATAGTTCAGAAATCATCTCCTTTTTCTTTGACTCCAGGCCCTTTTTATGTTTGAACTCCTAAAGATTTTTAAACATTTTAATTTTTTTCCAGTGTGAAATATAACTAAGATTTGACATTAGAGAATTTAACATTTACCCTGACTAGCCTGATTTTTGCACGGTCCATACTGACTCGGGTCTCATTCCAGATTTCTACAATGAAGTCAACATCTTTACCAACTGCAGCTTTCCTCGTTGGAACTCTGAAGTGTATTCCGTAAGGACCACTTTTGCAACACATGCAGAAACCGAGATATTCTTCAGTCTTCTTCTCAAAATTATCTGAATAATATGGCAGAAGAACTTCCCTTTCATGAGCGTTTGATTGCACATAAAAGGGGGTTTGGTACACTTTATAATCATCTCTTGGTCTCCTCAGCACCACCACAAACTCGTAAAGAATCCTGAAGCTGTCAAGTTTCACAGACTCGGGAAGATTGGCGTCTTCAGGTAACATGTACGTGAAGGAAAACTCATGGCTGCCGGGTTTCAGAACTTTCCCTGCACAAGTTTCCATAAAAGCATATTTAATTTCCCCAAATTTCGTTGTAATCGACATGATTTTAGTAGTTTCGTGTAGATTTCATTTTTTACAATTATGAATAAGGTTCAATTTGTCATCCAGCACCACTTCTCGAGCTGGTCGACTTCTGGTAATCCTTCTAAGGAAGCCCTCATCTTCCTGATATGATTCCTGCGGAGGAAGTGCAGGGGTTGACGGTAAGCTGCCAAATTCCATTTTCCCAAGAAATCTTATGGTCAAACCTAAGTGACAATCATTTCCCACTTTTTATACTTCTCAAATTCTCAATGTAAACTGGATGCGTGTTATTGCGCATAGCCATTGCGCGATTAAATAAGTACGGAAATGATTAAGATGTACATAAGTATGTCGTGGAGACCTTCGACTTTGTGCCAGATATTTTTCGTTACAACCACCCGTCCATTGATTGTCTGCCCCGGATAAAACAGCCAAACATTGTTCTCCAGTTCCACCTTTAGCACCATTGTGCATATTTATCCCACTCGGAACTGACAGTTCTTCGATGTTTGTGAGATGTTGTTTACACAATCTCAGAGTTATAATTATTCGTATTGCGTCTTAATGATGAGATGAATTGCACCACCACCACTGATTGATTGTATGGTTGAGCGCAACGTAGTATGTTGTTCCAGTGATATATATTTTCTTGCTTTAGCTTCGTTTCGTATTCAAGTAAATGCACTTTGTGGAAAGCATTTAAACAATTTCATTTTTCCAGTGAACACTGGATGTAGTTTCCAAATGTGCACAAATTCTAATAATATTATGTTGCAGTTATTGCATTGCATTGTAGTGCAAATATAGAGCGACAAATAAATAGTGCCTACACCAATTGCTTCAAATTTTAATGCTTCTTAACAGCAATGTGCTCGTGGAAAACTCATTCAAGTTTCCAAATATATCTCGTCATTCGTCATATGATGTTGCTCCCACACGCAAAACAAACTTCCTGGATTTCAGACTAGTACAGTCATTGACTATGACGTAAAAGTATGTATTCAAGTCTCACTCATGTAAACTTTTATTTACAAGTGCATGGTGGTTAGTATGGTACAAGTAAGTTCGTGATGCGGAATACATATATAAAAGTAAGTAAGCATATTGCCTTAAGTTGTAAGTATGCTAGTAGTGGTGGTATGATACACATACACACGATTCCGGAGAACACATCTGCATCATGTGCTCTTCCCAGTAGACAACAGAGGGCAAATCTTGCACTCCACATCGTGCACATTTGTGCATAAAATTAATCAACTAATTCTGCAGCGTTAATAATCCTCATGATTCAGATTTTTTTAATTTTCAACTCTTACTTAGACCACACATGTAGAACACAACAGAAAAACAACACTAAACAATATGAATTACATACTTTTTATATGAGTACATATTACTGTATTAAAATAAAAGAAATGCCCATGGGGTAACAAGATATCAAAGATTTGTGTCATGTATGTGTGGACACTTAATTGTGGACTCCGTCTCCTCCTTCAAGCATAGATTCCAACGGCAAGCATCAGAAAGAAACACCCAACTCCCAAGAAAAGCGATGCGAAGATGGCCATTACGACGTCCTTGATGAGTGCACTGCTAACAACTTTCTTTTGCGCTCGTGTTTGCAACACAAAAAACCATCCCGTCAACAGCAGTCCGAACGTTATCAGGAACGTCGCCAAATGTGGAAACATTTCGGGGTGAATTGGGGAAGCATACCCGAATTGATACGTTGTGCTAACCTACAACAGTCATATAAAAACAAATGAATGTCATTTATTATTTCGTCCCAAATATGACTCACAAATATCTACGTGCATACCTGGTCACAATCCTAATTCAAGAAAATAAATCAAAACATTCCGTTTTCACTTACCATTTTGAATATTTGCACCCTTCACGCCAATGTAATCCTCCCAAACTGGAACGAATCTGGAAACTCACGTAAAATAGGGTAAAATTTAATTAACAACTATAAAAATGACAATTATGAATCGTTGGATTTTTTTGAGCGAGGATAAAAACATCTGCAGACAATCATCAAATGTCTTCTTTGATTTGGCACAATAAATGTGATTCGATTTCCCTTTCAAAATGCAACTTGTAGCGTTACAAATACTCAACGGCAGATCGCGGACTTTTAATAAATTATCATTAATGATGAGTGGTGACTGGTGACATTTTTGTATTGTACATTTTCATGATTGATGCAAAAAGAAGTGATCAGCTTATGTCCTTAAACATTTTTGTGCAAATTCCTTTCAGCGTTCGTGAAAGCATATTCGAAACATGTCATAGTCATGTGTGCTGCTCTCATGAGATGCAGAATGGAAAGGTAAAAAAAACTCTTTTGAAAAAGATAAAGTCACTAAAGAAAGGGGACGAACTTGGTAAACACAGCGGAAAAGAAAATAATTTCCAGCCCCGCCTGTTTCATGTAAAGTTATTCTTTCCGAGACATCGTGGGATATGTGTGTGTATATATTTTTAAACTCGTGTGCAGAAAAAAAAACATTCAATTCACATCCTCCCCAAGTGAACGCCTGTCATTCTGTTCAAAATCCAGTTTTTTGGGCAGATACTTACACACATGCATACATTCTCTCTCAATGCCAAATGCCGGTCAAAAAGTGAAGCGTTTTTTTGAAAAAGGAAGAACCGGAAATGTTGATTTAGTAAGCCGTTGTGGTGGCAGTAGCCTTGCAAATTGGGTGACGTGTAGATTCGTGTTTCTGGTCCAGATAGCACACATCACACCAACATTGCATGTTGACTTTTCCCTTCTGTCTATTAAGATGCGTGAGCAGAATCTTGGAAAAATAATAATAAATGCGTGATCCCTTGAGAGTCCGTTGCAACAAAACACGATTGTATAGCTTATGTATATTTATGAAAACTTTAATTTAATTTACAAACGGATATAGCAGTATTATTTGCTTGTATTATGAGGAGGTAGCACATAATCTTATAATGCAATCTTGTTTTCAACATTCAATTTTCAATTACATTTGCAAATGTGAAACAGTTTTTTAAAAGTCTATCTTCAAAAGTATGTATAATTTAGTTCACTTCGCTGTCGGTCTTGTTAAGATGAGTTAAGAAGTACACAATCCATGTGAAATAAGTGTTCAGAAGACAAATACCTACTTTCGGGTTTGGTTGATACTTTGGTGGGTGCGCATGTGCATGTTTGTATGGTTGTTTGTAGATATGCTACGAGCCACAGATCTCATCATATTTGGAGTGTAGAGTTCATAAGCTTAACCAGAAAGAGGAACGAAACCATCCAATATCCATATTCACACAAATACTTTACGGGAAAGGGGTCATTAGGGTTGAGAGGCTGTCAATAAATTTTCCTTTAAAGGTTAGCATTCTCTTGAAGATTCAAGACGAAATTCAAATTAAAGCTACGTTTAGTAAATTCTGTCAGCTTTCTCACAAGACTCGTTGGGAACAATTTGCATGGTTCACTGGCAAAGTATTCGATGGCGGATGGTATTGGATGACAGCAGGAGTTTTGGAAGAGAGTTGATAGGCTTCAATAAACTGGGTGCTCGTTTTAGAAGGGTAGTAATAATGTACGAGAGAATGTTGAGATTAACTTGTGTAAAGATGCATGAAGTTTGTATACATAGCTCATTGTCAATCCCCAACTTTGAGTTTAGCTGTGTTTGAACAAGACACTTTTTTGGAATTAAAAACAGCGCTTAAAGTGAATTTTAATTATTTCAAGGCTCTGTTACGTGTTTGACTGAAGGTATACCATCTTCATCCATCCAAGAAATTATAAAAAGGAAAATCCTCATATCGCCAAAGGGAGACAGCAGTATTGTTTTCTTGTTAAAAGAGAAAAACAAATAAATACCAATTACAAGTGTAACATCTATATTCTTATTGAATAATGACTATAAAACCACAGGCTTTGAGCAGTAATTTTTTTTGTTATGTCCGATAAACCAGTTGATTAACGATAGTGAATAAGAGTAAGCTTCTGAAAAGTGATCTCGAGTAGCCCCACTACGTCTTTTCTCCGCATGCGCATGCACATTTATGTGCTTTACGGATGCCTTGTAAAATAATGTGTACTCACTACTGTTATGATTGTTAACGTTTTTTGTTGGTTTAGAAATCGTAAAACACGGAAACGAAGAATAGTGTCTTTTTCCTTTTTAAACATCGTAAATGTCTTTCGTTGACCATCTCAATCATTTTCTGCCTAATTTATGAACATTCTTGAAAAACAATAAAAGCTGCGGTGCCTCTGGAATGTCGTATAAGTAGAAAGGTTCTCTTATTCCCTTTATTACACACGTTCATCCCAACCGGTCATCCCTTGACTATTGTCTTTTTTTGCAAGCAGAACCTATATAATTTCAAGTGTAAAAATGAAGATTAAGTTATCACGTCTCTGAACATGACGTACGGCAATTGGAAGGCTGAATGCTGAAGAATTATCCAAACCAAGTGCAATCCCTGAAGGAGAAGAAGCATATAGATTTTTGAGGATGTTTTTGAGAAAGTTGGGAACGTAAGGGACGTTGCAATTTGCGCTTGGCAAGTGCAGTCCGTCGTGTCTTTTCACATGCAGACAGCCTATTTATTTCAGTGTTGGTTTAAATAATAATCTTGTTAGCCTAAAGTTTCTTTTGAAAGGAAGTCATCACTTTTGATTTCGCGTGTTTCACAATTGTGTCTCCTTTCTCCCCTCTGGTAGACAACCTTCTTAAAATGATTCATTCATACATTTTGTGTGCGCAATTATTTCCGTGATATATGCGTGATTATGGTATTTTAGAAGCGGACGAGCTTATGATTTCATCACAGCATTGCATGCTGCATCTCGGATGCAGTTATAAGCATGCACACTGCACATTGTGGGTTTTACTTTTACGATCTAGTATATAGTGTTCGCCATCCTAAGTAATGCCAATGGTGATATGATGATGATATTTCACGGCTGGAAAATAATATCTCCCGTCACGAGCACTCGGCCAAAACAGGTGGGCAAACATGAGCATCAAATATAGAGACTGCTCAAGAAGAAGAAGAGTGATTTTCATGCAGACACGTTAAATAGTTTGTAGTGAGGCACACATAGCGTACACAACAGCTACCGATGATTGCGCATACTCCAAGCGACGGGCAGCGAGCTAGTCGGCGTCAGGTCCCAATTTTAGTGAATCATGAAACTTGATAATTTTTTTCTTTATTCTCCTATTCAGTCAAGAAAGAATTCATAGCTCATCATAATTATATTACACCTTGTTAGCTTTGTAGATTTTTTTCTTCTTCTGTGTAGTAATCATGTAATGATAGATAGCGGATGGGGAGGATGATGTGTGTGGAATCTGGTGCTAAAGGTAGATGTTGATTCTAAAAAGGGACATTTACTTTTCTGCCTCGTTGAGCCAACTGTCAATGAAGCGTTGAGCTGCGTGAAGCATGCACAGATAATTTTTCATGGAAGTCAGTCATCATCCCTAGAATGCAAGAAGAGGGACGAGAGAGAGAGACTGCAACACGAGAACAAGAAGAATGAGTGGAAGACAGCCAAAATTACAGATTTTGGTTGATGCGGGTCGTTACTTTTTTTGGTGCCATTTCTTTCGCATTTTCCATCTTCATCACAAATACTGGCTGGTAAGTGATGCATACACAAATCCATAACATTCACAAGCTTATACGAGACACCTCTTTAGAAGTTGAGCACACTCGTTACAATCCCGATTTTGAAATCCTGGTTAATAATCTAAGAAGAATGTAATATGAAATTGTTCATTGTTCAGATGACCTGTTTCAATCGAGTGAATTTAATTCACAAGTGACCAAAGCGTAAAGTTAATTTATTACATTTAAAAAATTACCATCCAATCTATATACACTTACATTTTTGTACTCAGCACAAGCTGTAGAGTCGGAAATATTCCGGTTGTAAACTTTAGAAACTGGAATATGAAAAACCAGGAAGCAAGCCTGGAAAGTATTTGGTGATGCCATTTCAAAGTAGAACCGGAGGGAGAGGGGAAGTGGAGATGCATTCCAACAATCTGTCTTCAAGGAATTAATTAGGTACACATGTGACTCTGCGACACTAGAACTGCTTAAATTCCTTCTGAATAGTAAATCTAATACATATATTCCTCTGAAGAAACCATGCTCTATATTCTTATGAGAGATACCAAGTATATATGTACAGGTTATAAATGTATGCATGTGTCCATTAGGTATAGTATATACAGTCCATGCATTCAACTTCTAGATTCCAGTGTAAGAATTCTTCAGAGCAATGACATTAACTTGGTACAGATCACTTCCAGAATTTTGGTTCCAAATCTGAACCCCTTCTTCCGTTCACAACATCCTCCTCTGCAGAAACTTCTTCGACAACAGCAGTGTATATAGACTCTGAAACATACAACAACGGTAAGAAACTATGAAAAAATTACTGTCATTACTCATCAATTACTCAATAACACATTGCAAGTGTAAAAAGGGGTAAAGATGTGTGCGGGCCTTTGACGTGGTGGAAGACGGCGCAACGTAACAAAAAAGAGCTCCACTTTAGCCAACAAGACTCAAATGACTTTATATTCTTCTTATGACATTAGATGCAACCGTATATTTGGCTGTCACTTTTTAGAAGGAAAGGATGATGAAAGAAGACACCGGCAGTCTGCATCTCAACTCAACATAAAAAATACCTTCTGCGAACTTCACGGACTGACGTTGCTCCATATTTTAGAGAGAGAGAAAGAAAGAATAGTCTACACCACTTTTTCTCGCTCTTAAACATTCATCATCCTTTTTGCCTGATCTATTTACATTTTATACACTTGCAAGACGAGTAAAACACCGCTAAGTGTTGTTTTCTGGAAAAGAGTCTCGAGTCTCCTTACCGATTCAACCACAAAGGTTTTCGGAAAGATTGACCAAGATCATTACAAAGTTTATGGTGCATTAAACCGAGATAAATGACTTAATTCTTATTATTCAAGCCGAAAATACACATTTTGACCGAGAGTCTTCATGAGAAAAATTAACGTCACGCATGTGCATGTGGTTGGTGTTGGTAGTTATATATGCTTGTGTTTGCATACGCATCTGGGTATTTACGACGGTTCTTAACTTTCTTACATTGAGCATATCATTATATATGCTATCTCAATGAAAATTCACAGAAATGATGCTTCTATATACTTGTATGAATATGGGAATTGAATGAATGAATGAATGAAACTTTATTTACGTGTTCTTTGAAACTTCAGTCATACAATATGTCTGGTCTTCAGTCC